>CAUYLG010023344.1:0-11974 GCA_963573385.1 Cacajao melanocephalus | reverse complement strand
CGTTATCAATCTCTTGCTAATTTTTTAAGAAATGTCTTTTACAATTGAGACAGGAAGGAATAAGAGATGAAAATAACAAGCAGCCAACCAATATTTTATTAAAACCTGTGAAATGCTATGCAATTGCTGAGGAGTGATTTACTTCCAATTATGTGGTCACTTTATTGGCATAAAAGAGGTTTTTAATACCCATTTTTAGACTGCATTCTAGCCTGGGCAATAGAACAAGAATCCTGTTCTCTCTCTCTTTCTCTTCCTCTTTCTTTCTCTCTTTCATTTTTTTTTCTTTCTTTCACTCTTTCTTTCTTCCTTCTTTTCTCTCTTTATCTTTCTTTCAAAAAAAAAAAAAGAAATGTCTTTCACATACCAACTAAAAATGTGATACTCTAATAGAGTTTTACTTCAGTTTAATAGGTTTTTCTAAAACCTAATCAGATACCTGGCAATACAATTGTAAATCCAGCCCAGCAAAATACCCTTATGCCTAATTGTGACATAGCTGAAGGAATTCTTATGTTTCCTTCTGGGAATTCATATGGATTCAAATATCATTTTAACATTCTATTCTTTTTATTACTCTAATGTTTTGTCTAGTCACTTCTATAAGATCAAAATGTCTGGAACTTCTCAAGCAAACGTTCCTGTGTGATTTTTTTTAAAGAGGTGATCCTACCTAACTGGTTAGCTTCCTTGACTTACTGCTAATCATAAAATCGTTAGCTCTTCCTATCTGAACATGGCAAAAAATGTGTGAGGGCCTCAGGCAGCCCTAAACCCAGAGACATTTCTCAGGCCTCTGTGTATGATGTTTTGTAAAACTTTAAAATTCAACTAATACTTTGAGCAAAAAACCCTACCAATATGTTTTCCAAAAACCTCCCAAAGGTTACATTTTAGTTTTTAACTTTCAAAAAAATCTTACCAACATCTAAATTGGAAGATCCTGAGCCAATTATTCTTTACTCCTAGTTGGACATTTCTAACTCATGATTAGGTCAGACATTAATCTTTGTTATAACAATAAAGTGACGTTTAACTCAGAGATTTTTTAGGGTAAGATTATTAGCTTCTGTAGTTAGTTTCTAAACAAAGGAGTTAGAAATTGTGTTGGATTTTAAGGTGGATTAAATAAAACAAGTAACAGAACAGTGGAAGCATGAAGTAGGTACCCAGTATTGGATAGATCCCTTCTATTCCTTTCTGGTGGATTGTGTAACATCAGGAGAACAGAATTTGACACCACCAGTTTTAATCAAGAATGCAGGTTTGCATATGTATTCTTCACTTCCTCCAAAAGGAAATTTCCAATAAAAGAATGAAATGTAAAATAATATGTTGTTAGATCATTGCAAACTGTAGGTAATGTTGATAAATTACATATATTGGCATTGGCACACAGAAACTTTGAAATGTCTTTATCTAGGTGGCATCAGATTTTTCAGCTTCTTTACCTTGTAGTAATAACTTAAAGTGAGTACTTTATCATTTGCCAATCTTCTCTTCTGAAACTACATTTTTATTATAACAGTTATGTGTTTTTAAATCTATTATCACTGGCTTTCAACAGAAAGATTAACTTCTGTTTTTATATATACTCAGACTAGACAAACTGAAATTAAACATTGTTAAGATGCTTAAAGACATTCTGTGAGGAGCAGGGGCATTGCTAATGATCATGCTATCAACTGTGAAGAAATCTACTGATTCATTTTGGTTTTGTTCGAGTAACTAAGCAAACTGCACTCTGAGAATTAACCTGGATTAACTAAAAACTTATTTTAAAGTAAAATACTACAAATTCTGTTATAATGAATACATTGTACATGTATTCTTTGCCATATTGGTGGTGACTATAGAAAATGGGTAGTTCACTATCCGTAGTTAAATCTACTAAAACGATTTTCAGATTTCACAAAGGGTAACATAATCTAAATGACTAATAGGAAGGAAAATGTCACAACGCCACCTAAGAAATGACCTTTTGATCTATTTCATAAGACATTTGCTAATTTAAAGTAATCTGCATAGTATTTCAACGAAATCAGTAGAATTAATAGAATTGTTAGACTGAACATTTTAGTGTTGACCTTTGTCAAAACTGTATCTAACCCTACAGATTTTCATTTCAATACTAATTTTGTGGATATGTGTAAGAAAGCAATTGAATTGAAGCTTTCTAATTAAATAAGTCTTATTTAATTTAGTTCATGTCAGATTTTTAAAAGGGATTATTCTAAACATAAAATTTATAACTTCCTTAAAGCCATTAACTTCTTTTTCCCTCTGGACAATTTATTTACAGGAGAACTAAAGAAAAGGTTTTCAAAATTAAATGACCACCAGGCCACTAGGAAACATTTACCAATATGAAGGATTATTCTGATTTTCAGTTCATGGCTCCAATATTATATATTTATAAAGGGTTCACCTAAAAAGAAGATCTAAAAGAGATTAAGTAATGAAAGTAAAGATGTGTCCGATTGTGAGACAGCTTCCATTCTTCTATAGTATTGATATATTTTGGAGTGTGTTAAGTGAATCGAAGGATGCCTACACTTTGCTAGGACTATAAGTCATCTTTCTATATTTTTTAAAAATTTTTAAATCATATACAGTAAATAAGAAATCTTTTTGATTTTTATAATTTTATAATGTCAAAGGGAATCCCCACTATACAATGAGAAAAAAGAACTTTAAATAAACAAAACAGAATTGAAAAAAAATTGTACGGAAAATACTTAGAGCTCAAAGAAAAGTGCAGCCAATATCAATGAAGTATGGCCAGTGCATAATTTGAGGGACAAAATATAGATGTGAGGGCTGGCAAATTATATCGATAGTCTAAAGCATCAGTGTTCTTTCTTTTTCATGGGAAATGGAGATATTACAAAAAAAGATCAACCCCTAGCCTATCTTCTCCTTTTAGAAACCCTCACACCCGTAATATTCTGGTATCGAAATGATGACTGGATGAATCCAAAGAAATCAGAAAATTATCAAGAACACCAGCTGATTTCTTCATAATGTAGCACAATTATGAAGCTAACAAAAAGTCATATAACAATTATTGAACCAAATATAGCCATCTAACCTTCAAATAAACCTATAAAAAGTTAACTTTTATATAATGAATAACATATCTACTTAATATCCAAAATATTGTGTTTCCCCATCCATTCTAATTTTAAGTAATTTATTTGATTTCGTGTCTTACATCTCTCTAAAAACAGCTTAGAAAACAAACACTTCCATAAGACAAGGGAGTAAGATATAATAAGTGATTATTAAATACTAACACACAAGCACTTAGATACAGAAATTCATTAAAAAGGCCCAAATTAGAAGTTTCTGCTGGCAATGAGAAAGAATAGATCAGCTTAAGATACAGGTACAATTTCGGAAAGACAAGCTCCAATGGTACATAAAAAATGCATGGAAGCTTTACGGTTTGGAGGTTATTTTAGATGACTTTATACTTTTTGAATTAAAAAAAGTATATTTGAGGCACCTGTTTTAACAAAACACAATGCCAGGTGCAAGGAACTGAAAGACATATTCAGTATTATATCTGCCTGCTTGTGTGATTATGATGCCCCAATTGTTGTGAACTCAAAATTCCAAAAGCAAGAAACAGAAATTTAGGATGTTGGATGCTTCTGCTTATAAGTGGTATAGAATCCATTGAAAAACAACGATAGAACTTAAAAGAATTCCTTGTGCATAGCAGGCCAGCTCCTGTTTTATGATAATGCAAACTAGATGACTTCTGATTCCTGTGTGTGCAAATGAATTTTCATTTGTGACATATTAGTTATTTTTGTAGTAACAAAACATAGCTGTAAGAATGGCAAACATTCTCTTCTAAAAATATGAGCTGAAAATATGCCAATAAGTAAAATTTAGAACTTGGGAATACTGTTTCAAATACTATGAGCATTTGTAAAGGCTTTTAAATAAAATTGGAATCAATTGTAATCAGTAATCTCATTTTATCTTTTTTTTTTTTTTTTTTTTTTTTGAGACAGAGTCTCACTCCATCACCAGGCGCCAGGCTGGAGTGCAGTGGCGCAACCTCGGCTCACTGCAACCTCTGCCACCTGGGTTCAAGCAATTCTCCCGCCTCAGCCTCCTGAGTAGCTGGAACTACAGGCGCGCACCACCACGCCCAGCTAATTTTTTTGTATTTTTAGTAGAGACGGGGTTTCACCATGTTGGCCAGGATGGTCTCGATCTCTTGACCTCGTGATCTGCCCGCCTTGGCCTCCCAAAGTGCTGGGATTACATCATTTTATCTTTAAAGCAGCCCTCTCAGTGAGATAAATTATGTCTGTTTTATAATGAAGAGACAGAGAAGCTTGTTAAAGATTGCACAGCCAATCAGTGGTCTAAAGGGGATTCAGCACTTGTCAGGAAGACTGTGAGATGATTTTTACCACAGTATTTTCTAGACTCATGATTGAAGTGACTTATTTTTTCAGGGGATATCTGTTGGATTAGGAAGCCTCTCCAATGCCCGGTCTTGATCAGCATAGATCTGATCACTTACCTTGTCTTGAATAACAGCTCCCAGTGGGTCCAGGCCAACTCTGTAGATTCTGGGGATCCAGCTCATCATCTAAATTTGTGGTGCCACAGTATGACAATTGTACGTCTCTTCCAGTGTTACTGAGCATTGAATACACACACATACACACGTATGAAACATTTGGAAAATGCAATTCCTCTATTTTTGGTTTAAAATAAAACAAATAAAAAATAGAAATGGAAATTCTAATATTTTCTCCCCACAACCCAACGATATGTTTGTTATTCATACTTTATGTTTTAGAGAACCCTACTCTGTCCATCAAGCTTGCTCATAGTTAAGCTCACCTGGCTCCATTGCTTTAGTTTATTCCAGAAACTTTCATAATATTTCCTCAAAGCCAGTGATGCTATAATAAGAGGAAGTCACTTTTTGTTTACATTTATTATTGTAAATATCCCTCACTTATGAAGTATTAATTTCCTAGCTGATGTAAATATATAATAAATTTATGTATAGAAAATTTTGCATTCATTTATTTTTAATTTATAAAATTAGCATTAGGGACAACATCAGTGAAGTGACTTTCAAATGTCTAATGTCTTTGTTCGTTTTATGCTGCTATTATCATTCTTTAGAACGCTGCGTCTTCTGGACCTAGCCAACGTCTTTTCTGTTTTGATCTTCGGTCAGATTCTTCTCTGAGATTCTTTAAGATGTGGCTAAGGACACATTTATTTGTTTACAGCTTCTGGGTAATAACTTTCTGGAATTAGTTTATATTTTTAAAAAATAGATATACATATTTTTGAACTAGAACAGAATGCGACCTTAGTATTAAAGTCAACCAAAGTTTTGACTTCTTAACTAATTGCTTAGGTTCTTGCCCATGCCAGTCAGAGAATCTGGATGCTGCTCCTGCATTTGACCTGCCCTCTACTTCCAGCAGTTTCTAATATGTGTCTGACTCCTCTCTTCCCCTGACTTCTTCTCCACCTGAGCTTTTCTGGGTGCTTGTTAATCGGTTTATCTACTCATATGGTTTGACTGTGTCCTCACCCAAATCTCATCTTAAATTCTAGCTCCCATAATTCCCATGTGTTGTGGGTGGGACCCATTGGGAAATCACTGAATCATGGGGGCAGTTTCCCCCATACTGTTCTCATGGTAGTGAATAAGTCTCATGAGATCTGATGGTTTTATCAGGGGATTTCCTCTTTCTCTTGGCCCTCATTCTCTCATTTTCCCTGTGGCCATGTAAGACATGCCTTTAGCCTTCCACTGTGATTGTGAGGCCTCCTTAGCCACATGGAGCTGTGAGTCCCTTAACCCTCTTTTTCTTTATAAATTACCCAATCTCAGGTATGTCTTTATCAGCAGCATGAAAACGAACTAATACATCTACTCTGTGGCTTTGCATTCCAGCGCTAGCATGCCCTCTGAAGGGTAATTGGTTGTTTCTTGGCAGCCCACTTTCATTTCTGTTGAAGTTTCAGGAACTGCCCCGGCTCTTACGGTACCATCTGATGCCACTTTGACTTCTGGCTTCTCAGTACATGTGGGTCTAGTTTGCTGCCATAGATGACCTCCACCTTAGGCTGTCCACCACCCTCAGTGCTCTTGGTTGCTAGTCCTTGTTATAAATTCAAAACTACTATCCCAACACAAAATTTCCATTATCCAGATGACCCTTTTGCAGATAGTTCCACTAACAGATTTGGGTTCCTCTGACTGCAGACCCAGTTTTCAAAATGGCCTTTTTCTTGTTTGATTTTGAACTGATCAAATTAGGAAAATGTATATAGCATTCTTTCATCCTAAAAATGCAGTCTTTTAAAACAAGTTACATTGTCTTTCTCTCCAAATGATAAATCGTATCATCATTTTCCAAAATATATCCTGAAAATCACTGCTTCCATAAGGTAGGCAGTGATTCCAAAAAACCCAAAAGGTTCCATGATGAAATACATTTTGTAAGTTCTATATTCTCTTTAATGTTCTTAGTTTTTCACATGCATATTAACATAAAGACTCTTAAGAGACCTGTTGCCAAGAGATTTGTTTAACTCTTTTTTTAGTTGATGATTTTCTTAGTTTTCATGGAGTGCTTTTTAACATGGATGAAGCTGGAAGCCATCATTCTCAGCGAGCTAACACAGGAACAGAAAACCGAACACCACATGTTCTCACTCATAAGTGGGAGTTAAACAATGAGTAGACACAGGGAGGGGAATGTCACATAGCAGGGCCTGTTGGGGGTGGGGAACAAGGGGAGGGATAGCATTAGGACAAATATCTAATGCATGCAGGGCTTAAAACCCAGATGTTGATAAGTGCAGCAAACAACCATGGCACATGTATACCTATATAACAAACGTGCACATTCTGCACCTGTATTCCAGAGCTTAAAGTAAAATTTAAAAAAAATAAAATAAAATAAAAATAACTACCCTAATATCCCATAGGAACCACTATGGAATATTGTATATTAATTAAATTGTATTTATATAGTACTTCGTTGTTTTCAAAGAGTTTTTTTAATTTTTTTATTGTATCTTTCTAATAATATGTGTACATATTATTATTTGTGTAAATTTCCCTATCTAAAAACATGGAAAAAACAATTTTCAGACATTACATGACTTAATCCTGCGAATGGCAGAACTTGACCCAAAAATCCAGTTTCTCCCATTTCCGTTGAGTTCCATTTTTTTGTAGCTGTCTGTGGCTGACATCACACAGAATGTGGTTTAACCTAGCAGGCTTTTTTTTTTTTTTGCATCAGTATTTTTTTCAGTACAGCACAATATATGCAAAATATGTGTATCTGCAAACTTGGTTTTCCAGTACACTGCATGACTCTGTTCCTACTTCATATAACAAGCAATTTCAATTCTTCATTCATATCTGTGTAAGCCAAGCATTTGAAATTACCGAAATGGATCCAAAGCATTGCTATCATTTCATCTTCAGAATGGTGCACATAAGCTAAAGTGAGACCAGCTATACCTGAGGAACAGTCAACTCCATGCATATGAATAAAATGAGTCATATGCATGGGCCACTCTATGCCAGGGAAGTAACAAATGAACACGTTTGCCTGCTGAGAAGGAGTTCCTAAGAGAAGTTTACGACAGTACATATTTATTTGTCACTCAAATGGGAAAAATTTTCTGTCCTATTTCTTAAACTGCATTGAACTTTCTTTAAAACTGTTTTTTCTTGCTTAAAATGATCGAGTATCATTGCTACAACTTACCTTTATATAAACTGTAGTTTGTCCTCCTACAAATATTCACATGCTTTGGCTTTGCCTTCTCTATGTTCATAATGTAAATTTCTCTCTCCTGGTTCCAATGAAAGGCTCTGACATATGTTAAACTTTAATGTAGAATTATATTAGGACATTCACTATTTTAAAATGAGACACCAAACATAAGCAGTAGACATTTTGTAGTCTTTCCTACTTGTTGAGTAACAGGAACTCTGCTATGAAAGCATCATTATTTTTTGCCTTGCAGGTTTTCCTCATTCAAAAAGCCAGAATATAGGCCCTTTGGATAATAAGATTTCTGTATCCAATACCTTTTCTTCTTTCATACTTACTGTCCTTTAAATGAAAAAATGTAAAGGAGGCAGGGGTGTTCCTGTTTACTTTTACTCAGTAGAATAGGTTTAATAAAAAAAATAGTGTCAGACTGGAAGCAGTGGCTCATGCCTGTAATCCCAGCACTTTGGTTGGCCAAGGTGGGTGGATCACCTGAGGCCAGGAGTTCAAGGCCAGCCTGGCCAATGTAATGAAACCCCATCTCTACTGAAAATACAAAAATTAGCTGGCCATGGTGGCGGGCACCTGTAATCCCAGCTACTCAGGGGGCTGAGGCAGGAGAATTGCTTGAACCCGGATGATGGAGGTTTCAGTGAGCCAAGATTGCACCACTGCACTCCAGAGTGGGAGACAGAGACTCTGTCTCAAAACAAACAAAAAAAAAAACCATATTGTCCATTTGTACTATTTTTTAATGCTTTTGAAAATTGATTTAAAGGTTTTTGTACATGGTTATCTATCATAAGAAAAAAAAGCAAAGTGATATTTATCTATAGCCATTATTAATTAGTTTCTATTTTTATTATACTTTGTCCTATAGTTTTAAAATAAAATATGGAACAAAATTTGATAGGGATTGCATTCAAGGTTGTATTATCATTATGGCATTGGGTGTATATGATTACTATTACTATTGTATGTACAGCATAATTAGCAAAACCAAATGTGGTTAAGAGGGTTTAAGGTAAATGAATAAAATAACAACAAGGGTAATGGAACAAACTATTACTTGAGTTAAACTCTGAGTCACTTTTCACTGCACTCTTAACATCCTAAAACCTATTAAAGGTTCAGTCTTTGTTTCTTCATGAAAAAGCACTGTAGAGTTTTAATCCTCAAAGCTGTAGGATTTGATGGCCCTTTGTTAAGTACCACAGAACCCATCTGTTCTGTTAGGCATATGCCTTATGATGTGGGAAAATCTGTAATACAAGGTAATGGATCCAAAGTACTTTAGATTGAGACACTAAATTATATATATATATATATATATATATATATATATATATATATACACACACATACACATACACACACACACAAACATATACAAATATAAGTATATAAGTATATAAACTTATATGTATATATAAGTGTATATATAGAATGTGTGTGTGTGTGTGTGTGTGTGTGTGTGTATATATGTATCCATTTTCTACAAGCTGTCTCAAAGCTCTATAATGGGAATAGGAAAAATTCTAAAAATAAAGCAGCTTTAAAGATTTCAGTAGGAAAAAGCACACACACACACAGCTGCTTGTATCTGCTCACATGTTGGGGTCAAAGTCATTTTCTGAAAGCGTGGTTTGGAGACTTCCTGCATCAGAATCAGCTGGTGGCATGGGCTGGCTGGAAATGCAGATTCTTACATTTTATCCCCAGAGATTCTGATGTTATTAGATCTGTGTTGGGCATAGAAATGTGTGTTTTTGGGCAAATATCTTTGAGTTCTTGTGCAAGGTGACGTTCAAGAAAGAAGTAATTGGTTATTTATTATTTGAAACATGTTCGTTTAAAGGAAACCATACTATTTTATTATTTTTTTTTTGAGGCAGCATTTTATGCTCTGTTGCACAGGCTGGAGTGTAGTGGCACAATCCTGGCTCACTGCAATTTCCACTTCCTGAACTCAAGGGATCCTCCCACCTCAGACTCTCAAATAGCTGGGGCCGCAGGCACACACCACCATGGCTGGCTAATTCTTGTATTTTTGTAGAGACAGCGTTTTGCCATGTTGCCCAGGCCGGTCTTGAAGTCCTGAGCTCAAGCAATCCATCTGCCTGGGCCTCCCAAAGTGTTGGGTTACAGGCGTGAGCCACTGTGCCTGCCCTGAAGTCCCATCCTAATGAGACTTGCTTAGATATGCTGACTTTTGAAGATTACTTGAATATGAATCTAATTGCAATTTAAGATTAAAGTATCAGGACACTCTAAACTAAAGAAATTCCATGGTAGCAGTATGCAAATGTTAAAAATCCAAGCTTATATTGGTCTTTTATTAAATGAATAAATCCAGCAACAAATCTTTAATTTATCCTAACTCTGTAGGAAATAAAGTATATTAAATATCCATATATAGAATCAAATCTAAAATTTATGAGAAAGAAGATCTGTTTTGATATCTGTAATTTAAGTATTCTCTGGCTAGAAAATATATATATATATATATATATACCCTTTATATATATATATATAATTAAGTTATGAATATTTTTGTTATTTTGCCCTTTGATGAATGTAACACAATAACAGATATTCTAACAATGACTATGAGGTGTTACTAATTTCTGAAGTGCCATTTGAAGAGAGAAAATATGATCAGTGAAGATGGAATATTTAGTTTACTGTTATTGTATGTTAAAGAGGCCTTGGGTAAAGTAGGTAAATGATGCATGTTTAAAGTCTGTTGAATAATATGATCAATCTATGTGCAGTTTGTAGGATTTTGAATTCACAGATACATTTTATAACAGACAGTATCTGAAATTGTTAGAGTGTTAAAGTCTATAGCAGGACCATCTGGGTTCAAACCCCTTCTCTGCATGACAATGGGCAAATTCATCTGTCGCTGTCTCAATATTCTTATTTTCTAAATAGGAATCATAGTATCTGTCTTATAGGATTATGTTTAGGATTAAATAAATTAACATTTATAAAGTGCTTAAAGGATAATTGCTATGAAAATGTTAGCTATTATCATTTTGATTAGAATGACTAGGTTCCCTGTAAAACTGTATATGGCATTTGCTTTTATTTAAGACTACCAGATAAAAATACAGGGCACTTAGTTAAATTTGAATTTCATATAAATGGTGAATTTTTTTTAGTATAAATGTTTGCCAAATATTGCATGGGATGTACCTTTTTTTTAAAAAAAAATGTAGTTTATCTGAAATTCAAAGTTGATGGACATTTCTTGTTTTATTTTGCCAAATTCAGCAATCCTGTTTTCACTCCATCTCATTTGCTTTCTGTTCTCTGGTACATCTAATTGATCTAAGTTATGATGCTGATATAATGATGATTTTTGGTCAGTAGATAATGATTTTAGCAGACTGCTCATCTGTAATTGTTTTGTATTGTGCCTCTATTCCCAGTAAATAGATATTGAAAAGTCTAATCGTTTATTAACTTTCAAGCAAATATGCTTAAATTGACTTTGACATCAAAAGTTTTAATTTCTATTTTATTCTGGCGGGAAAGATGTTGTTTTGTATTCTGGCTCTCCTGTGCTTAGTGGATTGCTGGGAATCAGATGAACCCTTTGGATCCACAGATAAATTCAAATGATCAATTCAGTATCCTTTTTATACAGGAACTCAGCATAATACTTTCTATTTTGGGAATGTGTTGAAGTTGCTATGAGTGCCTCCGAATGACTCTAACTGACATTTGGGATCTTTTGTCTACAGTTTGTAGAAATTGTCACTGGATAGCATTTAAGATCCTAAAAGTTACTTTTAGCTCAGTGGATTCATATAATTAAAAAAAAAAAAAAGCAGTCTTTAGAACTTGAACTCAAATCTTAATCCCCTTGGCTACTACCTATGTGAAATTGGGAATGGTGTTTTACCCCTGGGCAACCATTTCTTCATCTGAGAAATATAGTAAACACCCATTCTGGAGGGCTGTTGAAAGACTGAATGGAATCAGGCCTATAAATATCCTGCATGTGCCTGGAAGGATGTTACGTGCCCATGTGAGTTCTTTTCCCTGCCTCTTCCTCAGCGTTAACAGTTACTATGAGTGTGTCCTTTGTAGGGACATGGATGAATCTGGTTTTTATGGCTTAGTGTAAGGTGTCAGGAAGGCGTCCAGTTTCTGCTTTCTGCACATGGCTA
>CAUYLG010023342.1:46-31218 GCA_963573385.1 Cacajao melanocephalus | reverse complement strand
AAACTGGGTGAATTCATTTTCATAACATTCAGAAGCAGGCAATACTAAAATATATTATTCAGAATTCCCAGGTGACAAAAATTATAAAGAAAATGGAGAAATAGGGCCGGGCGCGGTGGCTCACGCCTGTAATCCTAGCACTTTGGGAGGCCAAGGTGGGTGGATCACCTGAGGTCAGGAGTTCAAGACCAGCCTGGCCATCATGGTGAAACCCCATCTTAAAAAAAAAAAAAGAAAATGGAGAAGTAATTATAATTACCAGAAAAGTCTGAGTAGTAATGACCTCTGAGTATAGAAGGGAATTGTGATAAGGGAGGAGCAAGTGGAATGCTTCTAGCGGTGTTGGCAATGTTGCATTTTTTTAAACCTAGGTGTTGGTTACATAGCTGTTTGAATTAAAATTATCTTTAAAGAGTACATTTGGCCAGGAGCGGTGGCTCACGCATGTAATCCCAGCACTTTGGGAGGCTGAGGCAGGTGGATCACAAGGTCAGGAGTTCAAGGCCAGCCTGGCCTGCATGATGAAACCCCATCTCTACTAAAAATGCAAAAAATTAGCTGAGCATGGTGGCACGCACCTGTAGTCCCAGCTACTTGGGAGGCTGAGGCAGGAGAATTGCTTGAACCTGACAGGCGGAAGTTGCAGTGAGCCGAGATCATGCCACTGCACTCCAGCCTGGGTGACACATTGAGACCATCCCCCCTAAAAAATAATAAAATAAAGAGTACATTGATGTTGTTATTATTATTGAGATGGTCTCACTCTGTCATCCAGGTTGGAGTCCAGTGACATAATCATAACTAACTATAGCCTCGACTTCCCGGCTCCAGCGATTCTCCCATCTCAGCCTCCTGGGTAGCTGGGACCATATAGCTGGGAACACAGGCGCAAGCCACCATGCCGGGCTAATTTTTGTATTTTTTGTAGAGACAGGTTTGGCCATTTTGGCCAGGCTAGTCTCGAACTCTTGACCTCAAGCTATCCACCCACCTCAGCCTCTCAAAGTGCTGGAATTACAAGCGAGAGCCACTGCACCTGGCCCCATTTATTTTATTTTTAATGCACCCTTCTGTACTAATGCTACACATTGCTATTTTAAAAATACATAATTCAATAGAAAAATGGGCAAAAGACATGGATGGGCTGGGCGCAACGGTTCATGCCTGTAATCTCAGCACTTTGGGAGGCCAAGGTGGGTGGATAGCTTGGGGTCAGGAGTTTGACACCAGCCTGGCCAGCATGTCAAAACCCTATCTCTACTAAAAATACAAAAATTATCCAATCATGTTGGCGGGTGCCTGTAATCCCAGCTACTCTGAAGGCTGAGGCAGGAGAATCGCTTGAACCCAGAAAGCGGAGGTTGCAGTGAGCCGAGATTGCACCACTGCACTCCAGTCTAAGCAACAGAGCAATACTCAGTCTAAAAAAAAAAAAGGACAGGTATTTCATAGATGATTAAATAAAGGTAAACATATGAAAAGATACCCGACCTCATGGATAGTCATAGAAATGCAAAGTTAAACACAGTGGGATAACACTTTACTCAACTAGATTGACCAAAATGTCAAAGTGTGACAACTAAGTGCTCTCAAGGATATGGAGAAAAGTAATTTGTATAGATTGCTCTCATCCGCTTTAGAAAACTGATTGACATCACCGAGAAAGATTAGATATGTGTACACCTTACGATTCAGCTATTCTATTCCTTGTGCGTAGCTCAAAAAAACTGTTGGCCGTGAGCACAAGACAGAATTCTAAATAATGTTGTAACGTGTTTATTCGTATTAACTAGAAACAATTCTACCATCTACCTAGAGTATATTCATAAAATGGAATACTATAAAGACTTGAAAGTAAATAAATGAATCAGTACTCTTTCTTAAAAAATAGAAGAAGCAAGTCACAACACATATGATAGGATTCAATTTGTGCAATTTATTCAGTTTTGGAGGAAAATAGGAACCCCCTCACCTAAAAATAGTGTTTAGGGAAACAAACATGAGTGGTAAAACCACAAAGAGAAGCAGGGGGGACATAAACACTAAATGCAGTGTAGTGTTACCTCTGAGGATAAGCTTGGGTAATGCAATATTTGAAGGGCATCCAGGGCTTCTAAGATATAGGTAATGTACTCTTTCTCACTAGGAGGAATGTGATTTTTATTCTCTACATTGTAGCTATACATGTTAGAAACTCTTTTGTATGAGTGACTTAGATTACGGTCTTAAAATTTTATTTATTTACTTTTGAGACAGGGTCTGGCTCTGCTGCCCAGGCTGAAATTCATTGGCACAATCTCAATCTCAGCTCATTGCAGCCTCCACCTCCTGGACTCAAGTGATGCTCCCACCTCATCCTCCCTTGTAGCGGGGACCACAGGCCGTACCACCACACCCGGCTAAGTTTTCGTATTTTTTGTAGAAACGGGGTTTGCCACGTTGTCCGACTGGTCTCGAACTCCTGGGCTCAAGCAATCCACCCGCCTTGGCCTCCGAAAGTGCTGGGATTACAGGCGTGAGTAACCGCACCCAGCCATAAAAAATTTATTTTTTCGTTTTGCCTAAAATGGGCATGCATGCAGAACTGCATCCAGAAAATGTTTGTATTTTCAAAAAGATATTTAAATTTTCTCACCAGTTCTATGATTCTAGTAATATATCTTTAAAAATTTTATTTTTCTGGCTGGGCGCAGTGCCTCACACCTGTAATCCCAGCACTTTGGGAGACTGAGCTGGGTAGATCACGAGGTCAAGAGATCAAGACCATCCTGGTCAACATGGTGAAACCCCATCTCTACTAAAAATATAAAAATTAGCTGGGTGTGGTGGTGCACACCTGTAGTCCCAGCTACTTGGGAGGCTGAGGCAGGAGAATCGCTTGAACCTGGGAGGCAGAGGCTGCAGTGAGCCAAGATCACACCACTGCACTCCAGCCTGGCAACACAGTAAGACTCTCTGAAAAAAAAAATTTATTTTTCTGAATAAAGAAGAATTCTATGATGATTCTAGTATTATGTCTTTTTCAAAACTTCCATAATATAAAAATGCAGACACATGAGGCACTCTAATCAATCCATTAAAGGGAAAACATTGAAACTATGAAAATGAAGAACTTCACAACTTTTTATTGGTAATATTAGGGAGGTTTCATTTCTCAATATGAGCTCTCATTTTGGGACCTTTCCAAATAACCATCTCTCATCAAAATGAAACTTTCCAACACCTTAAGGTAGTAGAAGTGCAGTTATATTTTAGAATACTTGGAATACTTTTTCAGTAGCCCTCATTCTACCTACATTGCCTTGTAAGATCAGCTCTGAATTGGTTCTGAAATTGTAATATTAAGGGTATGCATCTTCTTTCTTTTTTTTTTTAGAATTTACATGGACAAGTATGATACTTCTAAGAAATATACCCAAGGGAATTGAAAGCAGGGACTCAAGATATTTGCACAGCAGTGTTTATAGCAGCATTATTCACAATAGCCAAAGGGTAGGAACAGTCTGAATGTCCATGAACAGATAAAAAGATAGGCATACAATGGAATATTCAGCTTTCAAAAGGAATAAAGTTCTGATGCATGTTACAACATGGATGAAACTTGAAAACATTAGGCTAAGAGAAATAAGCCAGACACAGAAGAACAAACATTGTGTGATTTCATTTATATGAGACACATAGAATGAATAGGCAAATTCATAGGCAGAAAGTAGAATCGCGGCTGCCAGGGGCTGGTGGGGACGTGAGGAGTGGGAAGTTATTGCTTAATGGGTACAGAGTTTCTGTTTGAAATGACAAAAAAATTCTGGATATGGATGGTGAGGATGGTTGCCCAACCTTGTGAACATACTTAAAGTCACTGAATTGTACACTGAATGTTACATAAATTTTATCACAATTTTAAAAATTTTAAAAAGTGAACATCTGATTTAAAAAATAAGTCATCAGACTCTCTCCACTCTTCTTTTTCTTTTCTTTTCTTTTCTATTTTTTTGAGACAGAGTCTTGCTCTGTCACCCAGGCTGGAGTGCAGTGGCACGATCTCGGCTCACTGCAACGTCCACCCGCCAGGTTCAAGCTATTCTTCTGCCTCAGCCTCCCAAGTAGCTGGGACTACAGGTGCCCACCATCATGCCCGGCTAATTTTTATATTTTTTAAATAGTGATGGGGTTTCACCATATTGGCCAACCTGGTCTCGAACTCCTGACCTTGTGATCCACTTGCTTCAGCCTCCCAAAATGCTGGGATTGCAGGCATGAACCACCGGGCCCAGTCTCCGCTCTTCTTTTTCTATTCCCTCTCTTTTATGTGTCCCAGCATTATGAATCTAGGAAAAGGCAGATTCTCACAAGCAAGAAAAACCAGACAGATGTAATGTGGAGTTCTACAGAATATGCCTGAGCCAATCACTCCAACTCAATGGCATTCTCCGCTGTTAAGATGAAGAAGCATGACCTTCTAATGGCAGGGAAATAAGTGAACACTATACAATATGTGTTTCTGGAGAAGATTTAATGCAATGTATTATTCATAGAGTTTTCTGGTTCTTTATCAAAGTTGTGGATTATAAATTTGAATCTCTAGGGGATTATTAATGCTTTTCAAATTTCTCACATGACACTCTTTCCTTCAGGTGCATCTGTAGGAGACAAGGGGTACAGACAGCATTTATAAGTATAATATTTACTGGGCTCTGTTTCACAAAGGGATGTATGTGACCAGTCTCAGCAAAGCATCTGCTTGTTACCAAGAGTAAAGGCTGGGCATGAAGGCTCACACCTGTAATCCCAGCACTTTGGGAGGCTGAGGTGGGAGGACAGCTTTAGTCCAGGAGTTCAAGACCAGCCTGGGCAACATATCAAGACCCTCGTCTCTTAAAAAAAAAAATTAGCATAGCGTGGTGGCATGTGCCTGTAGTCCCAGGTACTCAGGAAGCTGAGGTGGCGTAGACAACAGAGTGAGATCTTGTCTCAAAAACAGAGTTGAAAAAATATATAAATTTCCATAACAATCCTAGAAGAATTAAGCTTACAGGTAGTACAATTATTACTTAGAAGATACATTCCTTTTTTTTCTTTGAGAAAGAGTCACTCTGTTGCCCAGGCTGGAGTGCAAGGGCCCTATCTCGGCTCACTGTAACCTCTGCCTCCCAGGTTCAAGTGATTCTTCTGCCTCAGCCTCCCAAGTTACTGGGATTACAGGTGCTTGCTACCGCACCTGGCTAATTTTTGTATTTTTTAGTAGAGATGGGGTTTCACCATGTTGGCCAGGATGGTCTCAAAACTCCTGACCTCAGGTGATCTGCCCATTTCAGCCTCCCACAGTGCTAGGATTACATAAGCCACTGCACCTGGCCTTTTTTTTTTTTTTTTTTTTTTTAAGAGACAGAGTCTCACTGTTGCCCAGGCTGGAGGGCAGTGGCATGATCATAGCTTATTGCAACCTCCAACTCCTGAGCTCAAGGAATCCTCTCTTCTTGGCTTCCTGAGTAGCTTGTACTACAGGCTTGCGCCGCCATGCCCAGCTCATTTTTTAAATATTTTGTAGAGATGGAGTCTTGATATGTTGCCCAGGCTGGTCTTGAACTCCTGGCCTCAAGTGATTCTCCTGCCTCAACCTCCCAAAGTGCTAGGGTTACAAGCATGACCACCAAGCCCAGCTGGTTGCTTTCTGCTATCCTAAGATCTCTGTATTTTTACAGATAAACACAAGTGCCTGTTTGATATCAGCACTACAGGCAATGCTGCCATGAACCAGTCCCAATCTTCCTAACTGGTCTTGTTGTGTCACCCCTATTGGCATTCTTCACCCTATAGCCAGAGGGGTAGTGTTTTAAAAGTCCTAATCCCTTGATTAAAAACCTTCAAAGTATCCACTGCACTTTGGAATAAAAGCTAACTTCCATACTAAGGTACTGATGATTCCTCCGCCCTCCTCTCCTGCCATCCTCCTAATTCGCTGTTCTGCAGCCATGTGGGCCCTCCCTACCAGCCCAGGACATTCACACTTGCTGCTTCCTCTACGTGAGACAATCTTCCCCCACACCGTTGTCCCATCCTCAGTCCTCATTCACTTCGTTATCAAAGTAATCTCAGAGAGGCCTTCTCAGCTTCTGTAATGTAGAGTTCTCTCTCCCTTCCTCCTCCATCAGCAATTGCCTATTTATTTCTCACAGCATCTCTGCTTTCTGATTTATTTAACTTACTGTCACTCTCTCTTTTTCTTTTTTTTTTTTTTTTGAGACTGAGTCTTGCCCTGTCGCCCAGGCTGGAGTGCAATGGCACGATCTCGGCTCACTGCAAACTCTGGTTCAGACGATTCTCCTGCCTCAGCCTCTCGAGTAGCTGGGATTACAGGCGCCTGCCACCACACCCAGCTAATTTTTGTATTTTTAGTAGAGATGGGATTTTACCATGTTGGTTGGCCAGCCTGGTCTCGAACTCCTGACCTTGTGATCCACCTGCCTTGGCCTCCCAAAGTGCAGGGATTACAGGTGTGAGCCACTGCACCCAGCCTGTCACCCTCTCTTTATAGAATGTAAACTCCCTGAGGGCAGAGGTTCTGTCTTACCTCTGCATCCTCAGCTCCTAGCCCAGTCCACAGAGCCTAGCACATAGCTAGTGCTGAGTTGGTATCTACTGGATTATATCAATGAACAGTTGGATAAATTACTAGGCTGCTCCCACCAATTAGACCCTGAGGTGTAGGATTTGGAAACCCACTTACTTTTTTTTTTTTTTTTGGAGACTGAGTCTCACTGTGTCACCCAGGCTGGAGTGCAGTGACACAATCTTGGCTCACTGCAACCTCTGCCTTCTGGGTTCAAGCGATTCTCCTGCCTCAGCCTCCTGAGCGCACCACCATACCTGGCTAACTTATTTTTAATAGAGACGGGGTTTCACCATATTGGTCAGGTTTCACCATATTGGCCAGGCGGGTCTCAAACTCCTGACCTTGTGATCTGCCTGCCTCGGCCTCCCAAAGTGCTGGATTATAGGCATGAGCCACCGCACCCAGCTGGAAAATGGTTTTCAAACAGACATCTACTTCCTTAAGAGTCTGCAGAGTGTCAACAACATATTTACCAGAGGCAAGCTGTAGAGGCATCACAAAGTGCTGGGATTACACAAATGAGCCACCGCTCCCAAATAAATGTATACCTGGTATTAAAATATGTGTTAAATGATTAAAGACACTTTAGGGCCAGGTGCAGTGGCTCACACATGTAATCCCAGCACTTTGAGAGGTCAAAGTGGGCAGATCATTTGAGGTCAGGCGTTTGAGACCAGCCTGGTCAACATGGTGAAACCCCATCTCTACAAAAAATACAAAAAAATGTCAGGAGTGGTGGTGCATGTCTATAGTCCTCATTCCTTGGGAGGCTTAGGTGGGAGGATCACTTAAGTCCAGGAGATTGAAGCTGCCATGAGCCAAGATTGCACCACTGCCCTCCAGCTTTGTGACAAGATGAGACCCTGGCAAAAAAAAAAAAAGAAAGAAAGAAAAGAAAAACTACAGATAGATCAATATTTCTCATGAACACAGATGCAAAATCCTCAACAAATATAAGCAAATTGAACCCAACAAAAAAAAAAGCATTTGACAAAATCAAACACACATTCATGATAAAAAGTGTCAGCAAACTAGGAATAGAGAGGAACTTCCTCCATTAGATAAAGAATATCTACAAAAAACCTACAGCTAACATCATTCTTACTGGTGAGAAATTAGTCCCCCCACTAAGATCAGTGTAGGGGGCGCATGGCAACATATTCAAGCTCATGTTCATGGCATCTGAGGTTGGGGCATGGAAAATACTGAGGCACTGTGTGTATGTTATTTGTGCATGGGAATGAAACTCCTTGACCCTGAAAACAGGACAGGGAGTGGAGTGTGTGGTGTGATAAGGAACGCTGAAAACAGCCTCCTGAGAATGCAGTTTGAGTGTGTGCAAGGTCACTGGTGCCTCAGTAACCCACCTCAAATGGCCATCTAGTGGATGTTTGTGGTTAATACAAGCCCTTTCAATAAATGGTGGACGGATGCTAGGGCGAACTCTCTCAGAAGGGCTACCCCCCAGCTGGAATTGTCTGAGTACTTCCTTCTCAGCATTCACTGCAAGCTCTGTAATCAGGAACAAGGAAAGGATGTCCCCTCTCACTACTGCTTTCAATATTGTACTAGAAGTCCTAGCTAATGCAAGAAAGCAAGAAAAGAAAATTAAAGTAGGCAGATTGGGAAGGAAGAAATAAAACTGTCGTATGGGCCAGGCATGGTGGTTTATGCCTGTAATCCCAGCACTGTGGGAGGCAAAGGCAGGCAGATTGCTTGAGCCCAGTAGTTTGCCTGGGCAACATGGCAAAACCCTGTCTCTATTTATATAAAATAGGGTTTTTTTTTTTTGAAAAAACAGAACTGTTTTAGTTTGCAGATGACATGATTGTTTGCGCAGATAAATAAAAAAACATTGACAACACCAAATGCTGGTGAGAATGTGGAACGACAGGAAATTTCCTTCATTACTGGTGGAAATGCAAAATGGTACAGCTACTTTGAAAGATAGTTTGGCAGTTTCTTACAGAATGAAACATACTATTATCATACAACTCAACAGTCATGCTCCTTGGTATTTACCCAAATAAACTGGAAACTCGTGCCTGTAATGCCAACACTTTGGGAGGCTGAGTCAGGAGGATTGCTTGAGTCCAGGAGTTCAGGATCAGCCTGGACAACAGAGTAAGATCCTATCTCTACAAGAAAATTTAAAATTAGCTGGGTGTGGTAGTGTGCACCTGTGGTCCCAGCTATTTGGGAAGCTAAGGTAGGAGGATCACTTGAGCCCAGGAGGTCAAGGCTGCAGTGAGCTATGATTGTACCACTGCACTCCAGCCTATGTGACAGAACAAGATCCTGTCTAAAGAAAAGAGAGAGAGAGAGAGAGAGAGAGAGAAAAGAAACACACAAGTCTCTGAAGTGATGCCAAATGAGAAGAGACAGCCTGGAGAACTGGGAGATGGGGCTTGCAGGCAGAAGGTGAGCTCTAGGAAGGAGCTGAGATGGCCCAGGCTACATGTAGGAAGGAAAGAAAGCCAGGCCAGGGGCTGGAACAGCGAGGACAAAGGAGTAAAAACCAGAGATGTGGGCATGGACCAGGTCGCCTGTCCAAGGCCATGACAGGAGTTTGAATTTTATTTTATCTTTTTTGAGACGGAGTTTCGCTCTTGTTGCCCGGGCTGGAGTGCAATGGCTCGATCTCTGCTCACTGCAACCTCCGCCTCCTGGGTGCAAGCAATTCTCTTGCCTCAGCCTTCCAAGTAGTTGGGATTACAGGAAGGTGCCACCATGCCCAGCTAATTTGGTATTTTTAGTAGAGATGGGGTTTCTCCATGATGGTCAGGCTGGTCTCAAACTACCGACCTCAGGTGATCTGCCCACCTCAGCCTCCCAAAGTGCTGGGATTACAGGTGTGAGCCACTGTGTGGGGCTTCACTCACATTCTTGATGGCCAGATTCAAGTTTTGAAGAATATTTATTTTAATCAACTTCTTTGAAAACACTTAAGTCCTGAGCAAGGAAATTGGAGAAAAAGCAATTGAGTCGGGCGTGGTGGCTCATGCCTGTAATCCCAGTACTTTGGGAGGCTGAGGCAGGCGGATCATCTGAGGTCAGGAGTTCAAGACCAGCCTGGCCAACATGGTGAAACCCCGTCTCTACTAAAAATATAAAAATTAGTTGGGTGTGGTGGTGGGCACCTGTGATTCCTGTGACTCAGGAGGCTGAGGCATGAGGATGGCTTGAACCAGGGAGGCAGAGGTTGTAGTGAGCAGAGATCTTGCCACTGCACTCCAGCCTGGGTGACAGCGGGAGACTCTGTCTCAGAAACAAACAAACAAAAAAAGCACATGAGTAGGCATGTATTGTATGTGGAAGAGATTTCAAAATGGGAAGCCAGGAGAGAAGACGGTAACTCTAGTGCACACACAGTTTCACTTGGGGGAAAGTCACAAAAGTAAGCCACAAACCCAGGCTATGAAAGGAGCCAAGGTGGCTGTTACAGGCCAGGCGAAAACCTTAAATGGCATCAATTCAAGACGATGACACTGTGGGACCAGAGATGGTTACCAGATGATTTATGGGAGTAGCACAAGTAGTGGAATAGCAACAGGAAAACAGTTGAGATGTCGGTGTCATTTAACCCCTAAACGAAAGGTTTTCAATCCTGACTGCACATTAGAAGCACCTGGGATTCTTAAAACAACAACAAGAAGCAATGGAAACCAGTATCTCCAGGGAAAGCCCGGGGGGCCCAGCTGCTTCGAGGGCTTCCTGGGGGTGGGAATCACTCCCAAAGCTTTGTGCTTACTGACTTGGGAAGAGGACAGCTTTGAAATTCAAGCAGCCAGGCAATTTCTGTGAAAGGCCTGCCAATGCTTTGAACATCTCTTCATTATTTACAGTTCTGAGTTCAAAGAATGTTTAAGATTGAAAAATGACCAGATCCAAATTTTTGCTTGATCTGTTGTTCTGGTGGGTAATATCACAGGCCTTTCTTTTGTTGTTGTTGTTTTTACAAATTTACATTTTAATTGCCTGACTTTATTTATTTATTTATTTGAGACAGAGTTTTGCTCTTGTGTCCAGGCTGGAGTGCAGTGGCTCCATGTTGGCTCACTGTAACCTCCACCTCCCAGGTTCAAGTGATTCTCCTGACTCAGCCTCCCGAGTAGCTGGCACTACAGCCACGCGCCACCATGCCCAGCTAATTTTTGTATTTTTAGTAGAGATGGGCTTTTACCATGTTGGCCAGGCTGGTCTGGAATTCCTGACCTCAAGTGATCTACCCACCTTAGCCTCCCAAAGTGCTGGGATTACAAGTGTGAGCCACTGCGTTCAGCCTTTCTTTAAAAAGAAAAAATAATTAAGCCTTGAGAATTTGTTATATATGTATATTTGTAACCCTAATCTTTAGGCTTTGAGTAACATCTAGTTTGTAACTCAGCTTAATTTTTTTCTCTGCTAAGGTATGAGGGTAGGGTGTGTAACTGTAAATTTGTAATTTATACTGAGGATATGAGTCGGCATGGCAGGCCTGCTGGGACCCTACAGTGGACTACTTGTCATTCTTCAGGACAAAGGGAGTGACAGCAGCCAGCGCTTCCTGCCTTGTAGTCACACACTGGAGTGTGCTGGAGCGTACTGAGGAGGCAGGGCCGTCTCAGATGCCCCAACCTGCTCCTAACTTCGCAAGCTGCTGCTCTAGGCGGTGCCAACGCAGGGGAAGCAGACACAGGCTCAGCTGCTCAGTGAGTTCCGTGGGCTTTGCAACCATTGGAAACTCCAGAAACCTGAGCTTCACAGCTTGGAGAAAAGAAAAGTTTTGGTAAGCAGCGTACTTAAGGGTAGTCCCAGAAAGGTCGCTTGCACAGCCCACATTTTAGTAGGTTTGGGATGGGGCACAGTTGGCCTGTGGACCAGGCCCTGAGGAACAGCATCCTTTGGTGGGGTGGGAGAGGGAGGGGCAGGGGAGTCACAGGAAGACTGTCATGAGGAGAGCCGAATTCCTGATTAGAAAGAAGGTTTTTGACTGCATTCTAGCCTGGGCAATAGAACAAGAATCCCGTTCTCTCTCCCTCTTTCTCTTCCTCTTTCTTTCTCTCTTATATGCTTTCTTTTCTTTCTTTCACTCTCACTTTCTTTCCTCTCTTTTTCTTTCTTTCAAAAATATAAAAATAAAAAAAAATAAAAATAAAAAAAAGAAAGAAGGTTTTTAATGGAGTGTGCTAGACATTACGGAGCTTTCTCTCCTGCTTTTTAATCTTCAACCACTGTTTTTCTCGGAATCCTAAAACTGTATTTCCTAGTCCCCCTTGCCTCTGGGTTTCTAGGATTGACAGTCTGCCGAGGACAAGTACTCCTGCATTATTTGAAACACAAAGGGATGCAGAGGCTTTGAGCAGTGGACATGTGGGGACCTCCTCACACCTGAAGCCTTGCAGCCACCTCTAGGAACCCCCTGTGAGGCTGCCCCTCCCGCTACTGGGCGTTTGAGCATCCTGGAGGTTTCTGACCAGTGATTAGGGGGCAGCAATTTCCTGGGTCTCTGTCCAACAGCTGCCATGATGAACCTGGAAACTAATACTTTACTTTCTTGCATTTTTCATCTTTCTTCATGCTACTTTGACAAACTTTCCTGGATTTTTTTTTTTTTGAGATGGAGTGCAATGGCGTGATCTCGACTCACTGCAACCTCTGTCCCCTGGGTTCAAGCGATTCTCCTGCCTCAGCCTTCCCAGTAGCTGGGATTACAGGTGTGTGCCACCATGCCTGGCTAATTTTTTGTACTTTTAGTAGAGACAGGGTTTCACCATGTTAGCCAGGATGGTCTCGAACTGCTGACCTCGTGATCCACTTGTCCCAGCGTCCCAAAGTGCTGGGATTACAGGCGTGAGCCACCGTGTCTGGCCCTACTTCCCTGGGTTTTTGTTCCTGTAGACCTTCCAACAGTTTTTACAGTATCTGATTCCATAATTTAAATCCCTTTCTGCTTAAAATATCTAGAGTGGTTTCTGTTTTTCCAACTGAACACTGACTAAATGTTTGGTGCCAGAAGTGGCCCCAGGAAACAACCCTCAAATGTGGGTGTCTCAATCTGTTCAGGCTGCTACAGCAAAACAGCTTAGACTGCGTCATTTATACACAACAGAATGTCTTACTCACAGTTCTGGAGGTGGGGAAGTCCAGGATCAACGGCCCAGGTATTCAATGTCTGGTGAGAACCCCTTTTTCATGGGTAGCACCTTCTATGTGTCCTCACATGGCAGAAGGGCAGAAGAGGGCAAACAATAGCCAATGCGGTGGCAGGCACCTATAGTCCCAGCTACTTGGGAGGCTGAGGCAGGAGAATTGCTTCAACTCGGGAGGTGGAGGCTGCAGTGAGCTGAGATCATGCCACTGCACTCCAGCCTGGGTGACAGAAAGAGACACCATCTCAAGAAATAAAAATAAAAAAATAAAAATAAATAAGGACACTAATCCCATTTACGATGGGGGCCACCCTCATGACCTGATCGTTTACCAATGATCCCAACCCTCAATACCAACACAATGGGGACAATTCAATGTAGGAATCTGGGGAGGGGGCACACGCACTGACGCCACAGCAGTGGGGTTCTGGGGCCGGCTGTCTGAGGTGGTTGGGTTTGAAGACAGTGGCAAGCTCCTCTTGGCAAAAATGAGATCCCGGGGTGCATAGCATGCAGTGACCTCAATTATTATCTGTGTGTGCCAGGAACAAAGGCAATGCTTTGTGAATACAGGTGGCCACTGGGAGAGACACCGTGGTGGAAATGGTGCCTACTGGGATTGGGGAGGGAGCCTCAGCGTCCCAAAGTGCTGGGATTACAGGTGTGAGCCACCGTGCCGGGCCAAATTTTTTTTTAAATACAGGAAAATATCTATAATATAGCCCATAAAATATTATCCATAATATAAGAAAATGGATAGGAAAAACTGGAGACATAGTCTTTTTTTTGGAGATATATTCTAAGAAAAATATTTATAACATAGTGACAAAAGGGCTAATATCTTTAATATGTAAAAAAATTCATAAGAAAGAACCTCCAACTCGAATGGAAAAAGAATACAAAAATTATCGAATTCATCCACTTGATAAATATTCATTGAACGCTTCCTGTGTTTGGGGCTCTGTTTAGACTCTGTGAATGTTCAGTAAACAAACGAGAAAAAAACTCTGCCCTGGTGAAGTTTATGGTCTTATGAAGAAGACAGACAATAAAAAGAAGAAAATAAATAAGTGAATAATAGATTCTGTTACAAAGTGGTCAGGCATGGTGGCTCACACCTGTAATCCCAGCATTTTGGGAGGCCGAGGTGGGCAGATCACTTGAAGTCAGGAGTTTAAGACCAGCTTGGCCAACATGCTGAAACCCAATCTCTACTAAAAATTCAAGAACTAGCCCATGTGGGGGCACGTGCCTGTAATCCCACCTACTTGGGAGGCTGAGGCATGAGGATCACTTGAATCTGGGAGGCAGAGGTTGCAGTGAGCCAAGATCACACCACTGCACTCCACCCTGGGCGACAGAATGAGACTCTGTCTCAAAAAAAAAAAAGGTTATGTTACAAAGTGATCATTGTGGAAAACGTAAAGCAGGGTAAGGGGCTAGGAGTGTTTGGGTAGGCATGGATGTTGCATTTTTAAATGGGGACATTGGGGCAGCATGGTGGCTCACATCTGTAATTCCAGCACTTTGGAAAGCTGAGGCAGGCGGATCACTTAAGGTCAGGAGTTTGAGATCAGCCTGGCTAACATGGTGAAACCCTGCCTCTACTAAAATAAAAAAATTACCTTGGTGTGGTGCACACCTGTAGTCCTAGCTACTCAGAAGGCTGAGGTGGGAGGATCACGTGAGCCTGGGAGTTTGAGGTTGCAGTGAGCTATGATCGTGCTACTACACTCCATTCTGGGTGACAGAGCGAGTAATTCCACTTCATAAAAATCAATCACCATAAGCAAAGCTAAAAAGCAAATGACATGGCTGGGTGTGGTGCATGCCTGTAGTCCCAGCTACTTGGAAGGCTAAGGCAGAGGGGATCACTTGAGCCCAGGAGTTCAAGGCTGCAATGAGCCCTGATTACACCACTTCACTCCTGCTGGATGACAGAGCAAGACCCTGCCTCTAAACAGCAAACAAACAAAAGCAAACGGCAAATCAGAAAAGGATATTGGAAGCTATACCACAGACACAGGGATATTCTAACATTATTATTATTTTAATTTCTATTTTTTTAGTTTTTCTTGTAGAAGAAACAAGGTTTCACTGGCGGGGCATGGTGGCTCTTGTCTGTAATCCCAGCACTTTGGGAGACCAAGGTGGACAGATTGCTTGAGGCCAGAAGTTCGAGACCAGCCTGGCCAACATGGCGAAATCCTGTCTCTACTAAAAACACAAAAATTAGCCAGGGATGGTGGCAGGCACCTGTAATCCCAGCTACTCAGGAGGCTGAGGCAGGAGAATCGCTTGAACCCGGGAGGTGGAAGAAGCAGTGAGCTGAGATTAGGCCATTGTACTCCATCCTGGGTAACAGAGCGAGACTCCGTCTCAAAAAAAAAAGAAACAAGGTTTCACCATGTTGCCCACCATGTTGCCCAGACTGGTCTCAAACTCCTGGGCTCAAACGATCCTCTTATCTTGGCTTCCTAAAGTGCTGGGATTACAGGTGAGAGCCAATCTGCCCATCCCTCTCTGATTTATAAGGCGTTCTTAAAAAAGATGAATCCAAAATGAAAAATGGGCGAAGGACACAGTTTATAGAACAAGAAATGCAAATGGCCCTGGAACCAATGAAAAGATGCTCAGCCTCTTTCATATAAGAGAAAAGCAGGCACATTAAAGCGTGATGGAAATCTGATTTTAACCTACTGCATCAGCAAAAACCCAAACGTTGAAGAAGCAGGCACTTTCCTACATTGCTGATGAAAACGTAAGATGTTACAACCCCCAGTGGAGAGCACTTTATCAATACAGTATTCAATTCAATTTAAAAATGTTTGACCCTGTAATTCCTATTCTGAGTACTAATCATTCAGATACACAAGCATGTATACAAAAGGCTGTGGTTACCAGCTTGACAAAACAAAACACTTTTTTTTTTTTTTTTGAGACGGAGTCTCACTCCGTCGCCCAGGCTGGAGTGCAGTGGCGTGATCTCCACTCACTGCAACTTCCGTCTGACAGGTTCAAGCAATTCTCCTGCCTCAGCCTCCCCAGTACTGGGACTACAGGCTCGTGCCATCATGCCTGGCTAATTTTTTGTATTTTTAGTAGAGACAGGGTTTCACCGTGTTAGCCAGGATGGTCTCGAACTCCTGACCTCGTGATCCGCCCGCCTTGGCCTCCAAAGTGCTAGGTTTACAGGCGTGAGCCACTGCACCCAGCCAACACAGCAAAAGACTTTAAGTTGAAAAACCTGAAGGCTCACCTGTCAGGGTCTGGTTAAATAAACTATGGCCCATTCACAAAAAGGAATATAATGCAGCAGTAAAAAAGAATGAGGATGCTATCATTGTCCAGGATATACTGTTAAATGAACAAAAGCAAGGTGCTGAGTATTGTCGACAGAGTGCCACATTTTATTTCTAAAACGGGGAGGGAGAGAAGTAAGTAAGCACATTTGCATTGCTTTATTTGTGAATGAACATAGGAAAGACCCATGAGGAACTAACAAAAGTAGCTACCTAGAGAGACTTTATATCTTGTTTTATGTATATATGTATATATACATATATTAATTATTTATTAATATTTATGGATATTTTACAAACATTATTAAAACATTATTAATATTTTATTTAGTATTAAAATAAATTAGTAATATCAATCATGTAATATATAAATAAAATATGAAAATACATTTAATTATATTTTAAAATACTTTTTTTTTTGAGATGGAGTCTCGCTCTGTCACCTACACTGGAGTGCAGTGTTACAGGTTCAGCTCATTGCAACCTCCGCCTCCTGGGTTCAAGGGATTCTCCTGCCTCGGCCTCCTGAGTAGCTGGGATTACAGGCACACACCACCATGCATGGCTAATTTTTGTATTTTTAGTAGAGGCGGGGTTTTGCCATGTTGGCCAGGCTGATCTCGAACGCCTGACCTCAGGTGATCCGCCTGTCTCAGCCTCCCAAAGTGCTGGCATTACAAGCGTAAGCCACCGCATCTGCCCTAAAAATACTATTTTTGGACCACGTAGGCATATTAACCACTCAATCAAGAAATAAAAACAAAAAATAAACAAGGAAAGCAATGCTGAGTAAACTGAGATTATGCTTGAGAGTTAGCTCAACTGTTGATAGTTTATGGTCATAAATTATCTCCCACTTGAAGAGCTCCTGTGTATATTGGAGGAAAGAAGAGTCCCAGATCACAGGGAAGAAAACATGAAATTAGAAAAGACAGGCCAGGCGCGGTGGCTCACGCCTGTAATCCCAGCACTTTAGGAGGCCAAGGCAGGCGGATCATGAGGTCAGAAGATAGAGACCATCCTGGCCAACATGGTAAAACCCCGTCTCTACTAAAAATGCAAAAATTAGCTGGGCATGGTGGTGCCTGCCTGTGGTCCCAGCTACTCAGGAGGCTGAGGCAGAAAAATGACTTAAATCCAGGCAGTGGAGGTTGCAGTGAGTTGAGATCACACCTCTGCACTCCACCCTGGTGACAGAGCAAGACTCCGTCTCTGGAAAAAAAAAAAAGAAAGAAAGAAAAGATAAACCATTGCCTATGGTTACAAGTGACAGAACACGTCATCATTTCTTCCTCCTGTACACGAAGAATCTTTTTTTTTTTTGAGACATGGTTTCATTCTGTCTCCCAGGCTAGAGTGTAGTGGCGTGACCTCAGCTCACTGCTGCCTCAACCTCCCAGGCTCAGGTGTGTGCCACCACATCTAGCTATTTTTGTATTTTTGTAGAGATGGGATCTCATTATATTGCCCAAGCTGGTCCCAAACTCCTGGTCTCAAGTGATCCTCCTACCTTGGCCTCCCAAAGGACTGGTATTACAAACATGAGCCCCTGCACCGAGCCACCCACAAAATCATGAGTAGTGATTTCTCAAATCTTTCAAACTCTATTCTAATTATTTCCTACCAAATTATTTCTAGACCAATTCCTGGCACAGAGTTGATGGTACTTGCCCAGTGTTCTTTCTTTCGTTTCTTTCTCCAGGATGGTAGGGTCTGTTTTATTTTTCTTGTGTCTTAGGGCATAGCTTGTGCCTGAGATCTAACATTCAATGAATGTTGGCTGACACTGTGTGTGAATGAGTGAATGAGTGACCAACAAATTGGTTCTACCTATTATATTTAACAATATATGGAAAAAGTAAATATGAAGCAAAGGTGGTTACTCTAGGTACGTCTTCAATTAGACTTCTAGGAACAAGGTAAAAATTCCCAAAACTTGATTCATGTTACAAATTTCATGTGTGCAGAACTTGATGTCATCATAGCCTTATAAATAGAACGGGAATCTTTAAGATCGTCCGCTTTAGCTTTGAATATACTACAAAAGGTCCAGTAGTTTCTTGACAGTGCTTAAAAATGTAGTTATAAAGGACAAGCAGTAATTATAGATCAGTATCATCAGGCTGTGTCTTGACTTCCATCCAGCGTGACTCCTGGTGGCCTGCCGCAGAGATAAGGCAAACCTGGAATTCCCCAGCTGAAAATGTGGCAGTCACTAGGGAGCAGCCGCTGGTTGGGAGGGGTGCTGCCTCCGGAACAGGAAGTTCAGGGAAGAATCTCCATTCCTGGGGCAACTGGGTGATCAGGGCTGAGGTCAGTGACAGGAAATACTGAGCATGGTGTCTTTTCGATTCTTGATTTATGAAAACATACCATGCTAAACTCCCACACATTTGCTTTCCAAGTGCAGGTAATACAAATGCAAGATTCTCAGTCATTTTAATTTTGCTTACATTCACCATTCTTCCATGACCACTTGTGTTGACTTATATAAATTTCAAAAATGTATCTGTTTATGATGCCTATATAAAGATGGCTTTAAGCTCTTGGATGTGTTCGTTGGGTGGAAATAAAATAAATGAAATAATGAGTAAAAATGGAAATAAGAAACTGGGACACACCAGCCTGGGCAACATAATGAGACTCTCAAAAAAAAAAAAAAAAAAAAAAAGAAAAGAAAAAAGAAAAATCCCAAGACAAACAAAACAAAGGAAGCATCATCTAGTGCCCTGAAGCCAGCTGCCTGGATTGCTCAAGGTTCTGCACTTGCTAACTCTGGATGACCTTTGGGGAAGTTAGTGCTGTGGTTTGAATGTGTCCCCTCTAAAACTCAGGTGTTGCCCAGTGTAACAGTATTAAGAGGTAGACCTGGCCGGGCGCCGTGGCTCACGCCTGTAATCCCAGCATTTTGGGAGGCTGAGGTGGGCGGAGCACCTGAGGTCCCGAGTTCGATACCACCCTGGCCAACATGGTGAAAACCTGTCTCTACTAAAAATGCAAAAATTAGCCAGGTGTGGTAGTGGGTCTCTATAATCCCAGCTACTTGGGAGGCTGAGGCAGTAAATCTCTTGAACCTGGGAGGTGGAGGTTGCAGTGAGCCAAGATCGCACCGTTGCACTCCAGCCTGGGTGACAAGAGTGAGGCTTTGCCTCAAAAAAAAAAAAAAAAGGGCGCTTATAAAAGAGGCTTCATGTAACATTTGCCTCTTTACCTTGTGTCATATGAGGACACAGCATCCCTCCCCTCTGGAGGATACCCCCCTTACCAGATCGGCAGATGCCATTGCCTTGATCTTGGACTTCCCAGCCTCCAGAACTGTGAGAAATTCCTTTATATATTACCCAATCTCAGGCATTCTGCCATAGCAGCACAACACAAACTAAGACACTTAGCCTCTTCGTGCTTCAGAGTTCTTATCTATAATAGAGAAATAATCGTGCCAGGCTCATAGGATTGCTAAGAGGATGCAGTTAAATGAGTAAACATTTGTAAAGCACTAATGACAGTGTCTGACACTTAGAAAGTGCTGTTAAGTGACACGTGTTTGGTGTGAGGGTAGTGGGGAACTGGTTTTTGTGCTTCTGTGAGAGCAGTTTTGTGAGATAGGTTTTTAGAAGTCTGGCTTTGATTGGTTATCGGCTTTAACATCAGTTTTGTTCTATAAAAAGACCCACTAACTTGTATGATGTCCATTGGCCAAAGTAGCAGGAAATGGGAGTCTCAGAAAGACTAATTGCAGAGTCAGAACTCTGCACAGACAGCATCAAACGCTGCCTCTCACAGTTGTGCAAACTGTCCTCTGCACCCCTCTGTGTGAGCCCCGTCCCATTATAGTTTTCATCAAATAGGACAGTGACTATGATGGTTTCCTGTGAGTGGTAAGGGGTCTGAAGAAAGGCTTGCCTTTTTCTTTCCTTCTTTTTTTGAGATGGAGTCTCTCTCTCTGTCACCCACGCTAGAGTACAATGGCGCAATCTCAGCTCACTGCAACCTCCACTTCCTGGGTTCAAGCGATTCCCCTGCCTCAGCCTCCCAAGTAGCTGGGATTACAAGTGTGTGCCACCACACCTGGCTAATTTTCGTATTTTTAGTAGAGACAGGGTTTCATTATGTTGGTAAACAGTCTGGTCTCGAACTCCTGACCTCAAGTGATCCACTCGCCTTGGCCTCCCAAAGTGAGACCCTGCACCAGCCAGCTTGCCTTTTTCTGATTGAGTAAAAGTGCTGCTTGGCTAGCGAGGAGCATTGGAGTGGAGTAAATGCCCTTGGGGCAGAAGCTTTAGGGACTGCAGGGGGATGGGAAGCAGGGAGCAGGACTGCAGGAAGGAAGGGTAACACAGTAGCAATGCAAGGACTTCCCAAGCTGATGTGGATGCACCCACATGCCTGACCACATGGTCCTGGGGATGGCCCTGGTGCTTCTACCAAGATACTCAGCATCTCAGCAGCGCACTCGCCGCAAGACTACATCCTGCAGTATATTTGAATAAATCAGGAAGTTTGCCAGTAGGCTGAATTTCCTATGTGATGTGTCACTCCAACCACCGACAGGCTAGCCCACAGCCACCAAGGTGTCACTCTACCCAAGTGCGCTCTGACGCCCGGCTGGCTTCACGTTCTTGCACCTCATCTCCTTTGTTAGCCTCCCCTTCCAAGCTTCTTTCTTAGGAGGACCCTTTCTTCAGGGAACACCAGAGTGAGAGGAGATACCCATCACCAACAATGGGTAAAGCCATTATGAGTGTGCCTCCTTTCACGGAGTTAACAAAGAACACAGGGGGAATTGTGATGGTGACTGGATCCTACGGGTCATCTTTTCTTCACACTTCAAACAACCCTAAGCTTTTGTTTGTTTTTGTTTTTGAGATGGAGTCTTGCTCTGTCGCCCAGACTGGAGTGTAATGCAATCTTGGCTCACTGCAACCTCCGTCTCCCAGGTTCAAGCGATTCTCCTGCCTCAGCCTCCTGAGTAGCTAGGATTACAGGCATGCGCCACCACGTCCGGCTAATTTTGTATTTTTAGTAGAGGTGGGGTTTCACCATGTTGGTCAGGCTGGTCTCGATCTCATGAACTCATTATCTGCCTGCCTTGGCCTCCCAAGGTGCTAGGATTACAGGTATGAGCCACCATGTCCGGCCTGCCCTGGGCATATTTAAATCGAGGGTGTGACACAGTAGATGAACTAGTAACAGTAATATTCCTTGGCCAATAAGGAATCAAGAATTGACAATTAGGTATCTAGATTTTTAAAAATTGAAGTTAAAAACACCTAACGTAGGATTCATCACTTCACCATTAAGTGTACAGGTCAGTGATGTTACGGCTATTCATACCATTTCGAAACAGCTCTCCAGAAGCCTTCCATCTTGTGAACAGAAACTGTGCTCATTAAATAACAACCCCCCACGTCCCTGCCCGCAGCCCCTGGCAACCACCATTTTACTTTCTGTCACTGTGAATTTTGCTACCCTAGGTACCTCGTTAAGTATAATGATACTGTATTTGTCATTTTCACACACACACACACACACACACACACACACACACACCCCTGTCTTAGCTCAGGCTGCTATAGCAAATTACCATAGACTGGGTGATTTAAACAGCAAACATTTATTTCTCACAGTTCTGGAACCTGAAAGTCAGAGATCAGGGTGTCAGCACAGCTGGGGTTCTTGGTAAGGGGCCTCTTCCTGACTAACAGAAGGTTCGTGTTGCCTCCTCACATGGCAGAGAGAGACAGAGACAGAGACAGAGAGACACACAGAGAGACACACAGAGAGAGGGGTATTCTCTCATTCCTTTCTTATAAGAGCATTAAACCTATTCATGAGCGCTCAATCCTCATGATCTAATTATTTCCCGAAGGCCCCACCACTTAATACTATCAAACTGGGGGTTAGAATTTCAACATACGAATTTTAGGGGGACACAGACATTCTTTCCATAGCAGATATACATGTATTTTGTACATACACGTATAGGAGTCTTCCTCCTTTTTTTCTTCTTTTAATTCTTTCTTTTTTTTTTTTTTTAAGATGGGGTTTCACCATGATGGCCAGGCTGGTCTTGAACTCCTGACCTCAGGTGGTCCACCCACCTCGGCCTCCCAAAGTGCTAGGATTACAGGCGTGAGCCACTGAGCCCGGCCATTCTTTTAATTCTTTAGCATTATCCATTGCAGGCCAAGGAAAAAATGCTCCATGAATATTTTTACATCTTTGACTTTGTTGGTTTGGAGGTACCCCAGGATGGAAACACAGCATAAGTGATGTCAGCTGATCTGTATACGATCCATACAAATTGCACCCCTGTTCAGAACCCAGGCCTTTTGAACCAGCAGGCCACCATCAGAAAAAGAACCTTAAGCCAAAATGAACTGAAAGATTGTAACACCTTAAAGGAGACCTAGTAAGGATAAAACTAGGCCAAGAGCCTGTAATCCCAGCACTTTGGGAGGCCAAGGCAGGGGAATCACATAAGCCCAGGAGTTTAAGCACAGCCTGAGCAAGATAGGGAGACCCCATCTCTATTAAACACACAAAAAATGTGCCTGTCGTCCTAGCTTCTTAGGAGGCTGAGGCAGGAGGATCACTTGAGCCCAGGAGTTTGAGGCTGCAGTGAGCTGTGATCACCACTGTACTCCAGCCTGGGCAACAGAGCAAGATCCTGTCAAAAAACACAAGGATAAAAATATGCCATTTATCATGACAAGAAGAAAGATCTATTAGAAGGCACACATGAGACACAGACTTCGAGGACGGATGCTTTGATGAATTGCAAAGGCAGAGAAAGACGGCAGGATTAGTTTCCACTTGGGTAGGGGTTTGTTTATGCCGCATCTCTGAAGTCGCAGACAACACATCTAGTGTTTCTCTGAATTGGGGGCGGGATGCTGCACCGCCTCTAAAGTGAGCGAGCTCAGGTCGGCAGGCAGCACTGCCGGTGAGGGTGGTGTCTCCAGGACGCCCACCGGCAGCACATCAGGAGGACCAGAAGGACTAACCCCAGATTTGGAGTTTCCTTTGCATGACGTTCTGGTTAAGAGCCTTTCTGTTTCCTCACTGCCCCGCTAGCCCCTTGGTGGCAAGGGCAGTGTCTCATTCTGCTTGGTGCTGCCTCCTGCCAGCTCCATTGCCTGCACACAGTCAGTGCGCAGTAAACACTGGGTATACTCAGCTGGGCTGCCTTGAAGGCTTCATCACACCAGGGTCTCTCCCTTGCACGTCTGAAGAACAGATGGGATATCTGTGCCTTCCTCCTGAGCCCCCTGCAGCCGTTCACCATTCATCAACTTTATTCTGCTTACCCCTTTAGCCTGATACGGAGGACCAAACTCAAGCAACTTACCATGTGGCTTCCCCTACATGGCTCAGCACATCCACGGACAGCTAGAAGGGAAACAACGCTCGGCTCAGCCCTGTGGCTGCGCCTTCCAGCTTTTGTCTGAGGCTCCTGCCTTCAGGCCAGTCTCTGCATTTAGGCTTCTTTCTGCTTCCAGGTTTTTCTGTGGCCTTAATGAGGGAAACTCATCCTAGGGACCATTCAGTAAAAGTCCAGGGCAGGACAGGTACAGTGCCTCAGGCCTATAAGCCCAGCACTTTGGGAGGCCAAGGCGAGTGGATCACTTGAGCTCAGGAGTTCGAGACCAGCCTGGGCAATATAGTAAGACCTCATCTCTATGTTTAAAAAGTCCAGTGAGGCATGAGGGCTCACCCATGTAATCCCAGCACTTTGGGAGGCCGAGAAGGGTGGATCATGAGGTCAGGAGTTCAAGACCAGCCTGGCCAATATGTTGAAACTTCATCTCTACTAAAAATACAACAATTAGCCAGTCATGGTGGTGCATGCCTGTAGTCCCAGCTACTCAGGAAGCTGAGGCAGAAGAATCCCTTGAACCCAGGAGGCAGAGGTTGCAGTGAGCCAAGATTGCGCAACTGCATTCTAGCTTGGGTGACAGAGTGAGACTGTCTCACACACACACACAAAAAAGTCCAAGGCAAAAGGTCTACCGCTGGGTCCAAGACTTGGGGAATCTAAGAGATTAAACCTATTATTTAAGGGTAGCTTCCATCTAAAACTCCTGCACAGTCTATTAAATACCTACTGTGTTTTAGCCCACAGGCTACATTGCTGCAACAAGAAAATAGAAAACCAAAGGCCTAAATAACAGAGGAGCTCTTTTCTCTTTCACGTGCAGTCCAGATGTGGCAGCCCAGGCTGGCGGGACAGCTCTGCCATCCTTCCCTGGGGGAAGGCTCTGGTTGCTGATGTTTCCTGCAGAAGAGCAGGAGAGGGGCAGGTAGGGAAGCTCTCACCGTCATTTGCAAGCACGTTGTCCACGTCATTTCCCATTACATCTCAGTGCAGGAACTCGATCACAGAGCCACTGTGTGCTGCAGGCAAGGCTCAGGCTGTGTGGCCATGGCCCTGCTAAAATTCACGCCCCTAACCCCGGTCATTCCTTGCCCTCCCCTTCACACCAAACACCCTTGCCCCAGTATAACACATGATATCATAAAGACATCCCTGACGTTCAACTTAAGATTTTCAACTTTGCGGTGGTGTTGCAACACTCATTCAGTAGGAACCGTACATGCGTGGAGTACAATACAGCCCTTCTGTGCTCACTTTCAGCACAGTATTCAATCAATTGTCTGAGATATTCAACATGTCATCACAAAATAGGCTTTGTGTTAGATGATGTTCCCCAGCTGTAGGCTAGTGGAAGTGTTCTGTGCTTGTTTAAGGTGTAGGGAGCCAGCCCTACGTCACCCGTGGGTATCCCGAGTTTGGTGGCGACAAAGGAATGAGAAAAAGACAGATTAAGAGAGACAGTGGGACCAGGGGGCCATCACTTTGTTACTTTGGAGGAAACAGTGACAGCCCTGAGCTCTGATCATCCACCCTATTTATTGGTTACAATCACTTTGATCTACAGGGTAGGGGTGGAGTCACGGTGGGGAGAGGGTGACGGTGGAGTGAATCAGTGAGCTGGAACTGGTGTGTCATTCTAAGGACTGGGAACAGTGGCGGTTTGGGAGTTTCACAAAACAAGAACATGTGGTTATCTTTAGCTTATCATCTATGTACAGCTGATGGAACGCGGGCCTCACAAGGAGCCTACAAGTCTGGTTATGTCATAGTGCTACAGAGGGGTTTTACGTCCTTGAGCACAATGTTTATGGTAACAGAGCCGAGGTCACCCTGCACCGGAACAGGAGGCATGAAGAGGCCTTCCTCCTTAACCACCTCCTGTGGCCTTCTGCAGTTTGTTGTTCCTTATTTATATGTTACTCATAACCAATTTATGTAGGCACTCTGTAAGTCCTTTCTCCTTTGCTGCTTTTCCCGACGTAAGGCAGGCGAGGCTAAGCTATGATGTTCAGTAGGTCAGGTGGATCTTTTTTTTAGAGACGGATCTTGCTGTGTTGGGCAGGCTGGAGTGCAGGGGCTATTTACAATTGTTTTCACAGCACAGAGCGAACTCCTGACCTCAAGTGACCCTCCTGCCTTAGCCCTCTGAGTAGCTGGGATCACAGGCTCATGCCACCACACCTTGCTTAGGTTAAGTGTTTTTTTTTTCTGAGATGGACTTTCGCTCTTGTCACTAATGGCATAATCTTAGCTCACTGCAACCTCTGCCTCCCAGGTTCAAGCGATTCTCCTGCCTCAGCCTCTGGAGTGGCTGGGATTACAGGTGTGCGCCATCATGCCCAGCTAATTTTTTTGTATTATTAGTAGAAATGGGGTTTCACCATGTTGGCCAGGCTGGTCTTGAACTCCTGACCTCAGGTGATCCACCCACCTCGGCCTCCCAAAGTGCTGTGATTACAGGCATGAGCCACCACGCCTGGCCTTATTAAATGCATTTTTGACTTGTGGTGGTCTGTCAGGGCATAACCTGCTCATAGGTCAAGGGGCATCTGTACATCTGTTTGGACTTGTCCCTAAAACTGCCCTTCTGCTTCCTGCCTTTGTGCTGTTGTACCTGCTGACCTCTTTGCTGGAAATTCTCCCATCTTCTTCACATTCTGCTCCTACTCATTCCTCCAGGTGGGGAGGTCCAAGTTTATTTCAAGTAATACACCTGAGATTTGAGCCAGCAAGGTCGAAGGTCCTCCTTGAACCCTAAGCAGCATCACATCCTTTCATGAGGCCGCTCTGGCCACAGCCCCGGAGCCAGCCCGCCCCGTCCATGCCCAACAGTCACCAAGCCCAATTCGGTTAGGCTCTCATCTCAAGGAGCTCACAAATCCCAGCTGACTTCTCTCCATCTCCACTGCCACTACTGAAGCCTCCAAACTGGAATGCATTTGAGAATGTGCAGGGCCCCGGGACAACCGGTGTATAAAAGGCTTGCTGTAATGCAAACCAGGTCCTGGGCAGATCAGGATCTCTGGTCACCCTTGCCATAGCCTGGCTCAGGGCTCGCTCCCCCGTGCCTGGTGGACAAGTTTCCTGCCTGTCCTCCCAGGTCCCAGGTTTGCCTTCTCCTTTTCAGCCTCCACACTACAGCGCAAGGATCTGCTTAATCCATCAAGTTAATCACGGCATTCCTGGCTCCAAGCCACTCGAGCTTCTTGGTCATCTTCAACTTTCAATGGCATCATTGTCATCATGTCTTAAATCGTCAATTACTTTTGCTGTTTGTCCTAATCTGTTTCTGCCACTGTAACAAAATACCTGAGACTGGGTAATTTATAAAGAACAGGCCGGGCTCGGTGGCTCACGCCTGTAATCCCAGCACTTTGGGAGGCTGAGGTACATGGATCACGTGAGGTTAGGAGTTTGAGACCAGCCTGGCCAACATGGTGAAACCTCGTCTCTACTAAAAATACAAAAATTAGACACGCATGGTGGCAGGTACCTATAATCCTAGCTACTCGGTAGCTGAGATTACAGTAAGCCAAGATTGTGCCACTGCATTCCAGCCTGGCGACAGAACAAAACTCCGTCTCAAAAAAAGAACAGGCCGGGCGAGGTGGCTCACGCCTGTAATCCCAGCACATTGGGAGGCCAAGGCGGGTGGATCACGAGATCAAGAGATTGAGACCATCCTGGCCAACATGGTGAAACCCTGTCTCTACTAAAAATACAAAAAAAATTAGCTGGGCATGGTGGCGTACGCCTGTAGTCCCAGCTACTCAGGAGGCTGAGGCAGGAGAATCTCTTGAACCTGGGAGGCAGAGATTGCAGTGAGCCAAGATCGTGCCACTACACTCCAGCTTGGCAGCAGAGTGAGACTCCGTCTCAAACAAACTCACAGTTCTTTTTTTTTTTTTTTTTTTAAGATGGGGTTTCACCATGTTGGTCAGGCTGGTCTTGAACTCCCGACCTCAGGTGATCTGCTCGCCTTGGCCTCCAGAGTGCTTGGATTACAGGCATGAGCCACCACGCCCGGCCTTTTTTTTTTTTTTTTTAACCAATACACTTGATGTCTCAAACTCTGTTTCTCACAGTTCTGTGGAGGCTGGGAAGTCTAAGATCAAGGCACCGGCAGGTGTGTGGCCTCTGAGGGCAACTCTACTCCCAGAAGCCACCTTGTGGCTGCATCCTCTGGAGCAGAGGGACTCTGCGTCCTCATATGGCAGAAGGCAGAAGAGGCAAGACTTGAATGCCACGTGAAACCTTTTTAATAGGGGTCTTAATCCCATTCACTAGGGAGGAGCCCTCATGGTCTAATCACCTTTTAAAAGGCCGCCTCTTGATATTATCACATTGGCCATTAAATGTCAACAACTGAAGTTTGAAGGGAACACATTCAAACAGTAGCAGTATTTTAGTTTAAAATATGTGAAGTTCTTCTTGCCATGGAAGTAACTAGTGGCTTTTTGCTAGGCGCGGTAGTTCACGCCTCTAATCCTAGCACTTTGGGAAGCTGAGGCAGGAGGGTCACTTGAGCACAGAAGTTAGAGCCTAGCCTGGGTAATAGTGAGATTCCCGTCTCTACAAATAATAGTAATAATAATAAATCTGGTCTGGACGCAGTGGCTCATGCCTGTAATCCCAGCACTTTGGGAGGTCAAGGTGGGCAAATCACCTGAGGTCAGGAGTTCAAGACCAGCCTGGCCCACATGGTGAAACCGTGTCTTTACTAAAAATATAAACATTTCCTGGGCTTGGTGGTGCACACCTGTAATCCCAGCTACCCAGGTGGCTGAGGCAGGAGAATCACTTGAACCTGGAGGGCAGAGGTTGCAGTGAGTCGAGATCATGCCACTGCACTCCAGCCTGGGTGACACAGCAAGACTCTGTCTCAAAAAAAAAAAAAAAATCTTACCTGGGTGTGGTAGTATGCACTTGTGGTCCCAGCTACTTGGGAGGCTCAGGTAGGAGGATCGCTTGAGCCCAGGAGTTCCAGGCTGCAGTGAGCTATGGTCATGCCACTGCAACAGAGAGAGGCCCTGTCTCAAAAAACAAATAAACAAAAACACCGGAGTGGCAGCACCATTTTGTATTCCACCAGCAGTGAATGAAAGTTCCTGCTGGAGCACACTCGCCAGGTCGTTAGTCTGTGCTCGGGATTTTGGCCGTCCCAGCAGGTGATGTTGATAGAGTTAAACTCGGATGATGTCTCTGAAAAGCAACCTGACTCAGCCTGGATAAAGCCTGGTAGAAAACCCAGAAAAGACTGAGAGGATCCCACAGCTCAGAGAGACCATAGACCCTTGGGGGAGTCCAGAGCTCCTCAGGGCGTGGGAGTAGTACAGTAGCCATGGCAGGGTGAGGCTCCCGGGCATGTGGCCTGAGCAGCCTCCCGCTGTCCCGCGCACCCTGAAGGCCGTGGGGAGATCGGCTAAAGGAGCCTGGGCCCCATGAAAGGCATGTGGAGGTAGCTGAGAGAGGGGCCTTACAACAGGGACAAGAAGGACTCAGAAAACAGACACTTGGCCAGAGCCCACGTGGAACTGGGCGTCCTCTGCTAGGGGCTGGGAACAGAACAGTGAGCAAGACTTAACGCGGGGCTCATGCCTTCCCCTCACCGGGCTGGCTGACCTCCTTGGAAGATGTCAAACAACGAGACAATTGTCATCTGGTGAAAAGTGCTATGCTAGGGAAGTTCAGAGTGTTGGGTTGGCTTCAGAAGGGAGCACCAGGGCAGCTTCCGGGAGTAAATGATTCTACGTCAAGACTTAAAGGATACATAGAGACTGCTGGGGGAAGGTGCGCGGGGCTGGCCTTCGTAGTGGGACACAGGTGCAAAGGACAGAGGATGGAACGCCTCGGGGGCTGGCCAGAGAGGAGGGCTGCGGTTGGAGAGGTGAGCAGGAGCCAGTTATAAAGAACATAGCAAGTCCCAGTAATCAAGTTGTATGTTATCCCAAGGGCACTGGGGAGCCCTTGAGGAATTAATCTATCATCTATTTTTAAAAGTTGTGTGGTTTAATAATTAGACCTACAACTAAATTGCCAATGAAAATTGTAAGATATAAACTAATTGTAAAAATGTGGGCCGGGCACAGTGGCTCATGCCTGGAATCCCAGCATTTTGGGAGGCCGAGAAGGGTGGATCACCTGAGGTCAGAAGTTCAAGAGCAGCCTGACCAACATGGTGAAACCCTGCCTTTACTAAAAATACAAAATTAGCTGGGTATGGTGATGTGCGCCTGTCATCCCAGCTACTTGGGAGGCTGAGGCAGGAGAATGGCTTGAACCTGGGAGGTGGAGGTTGCAGTGAGCTGAGATTGCGCTATTGTACTCCAGCCTGGGCAACAAGAGTGAAACCCTGTCTCAAAAAAATAAATAAATAGGCTGGACGTGGTGGCTCATGCCTGTAATCCCAGCACTTTGGGAGGCCGAGGCAGGCAGATCACCTGAGGTCAGGAGTTTGAGACCAGCCTGGCCAACATGGTGAAACCCCGTCTCTACTAAAAATACAACAAAATTAGCTAGATGTGGTGGCAGGTGCCTGTAATCCCTGCTACTCGGGAGGCTAAGGCTGGAGAATCTCTTGAACCTGAGAGGCAGCGGGTACAGTGAGCTGAGGATGTGGCATTGCACTCTAGCCCGGACAGCTGAGTGAGACTCCATCTCAAAAAAATAATAATAATAAATAATAAATAAATAATTGCTATATCAAACACCGTTAGTTTTTTGTTTGTTTTTCTCCTTTTTTTTTTTTTAATTTGTAGAGATAGGGTGTCTCACGATGTTACGGGGGCTGGCCTTGCACTCCTTCCTAAGTGCAAGGAATCCTCCCATGTCGGCCTACCAAATTGCATGAGCCACCATGCCCAGCCTACAGCCACTTTGGAAGACACTTTAATGGTTTCTAAGAAAACTAAACATACAGTTACTGTATGATCCAGCAATTGTGCATCTTGGTATTTACCCAAATAAATGGAAAACGTATATCCACACAAAAACCTGCACATGAAATACAGCAGCTTTATTCGTAACTTTCAAAACTTGGAAGCGACCAAGATGTCCTTCCGTAGGTGAATGGATAAACTGTGGTTCATCAGACGATGGGATTGCTATTCGGTGTTAGAGAAACTGAGCTATTCAACTATAAAAGACATGGAGGATCCTCAAATGTGTATTGCTAAGTGAAAGAAGCCAACCTGCAAAGGCAACGTGCGGTGTGCTTCCAACTCTGACGATCTGGAAAAGGCAAGACTATGAAGGCAGCAGGGAGATCAGCGGCCATCTTGGATTAGGGGTGAGATGAACGCGCAGGCAGAGCGCAGGAGTTGAGGGCGGTGAGACTCTCCTGCGTGGCAATGGGATGGTGGATGCGTGTCATTATACATTCGTGCAAACCCACAGAATGTGCAACAAGAGTGAAGCCTAATACACACCGTGAACCTTAGGCACACGCTGTGGACTCTGGATGATGATGATGATGTGTCCGTTAGGTTTATTGATTGTCACAAACTTGCCCTCTAGTGGCTGATGCGGCTAGCGGGGAAGGTGGTGGGAGGGGGCGGGGGGTATGTGGGAACTCTATCTCCTGCTCAATTATGCCTCAAACATAAAACTGCTCTAAAAAGTAGTCTATATCATATCATGTTATACACACACACATAAAAAAAAAAAAAAAAAAAAACACCACGACTCTTGACTCTATCTTTCTGAAGTTATTCAACCACTCCCTGGTAACCTTAAATCTCCTTTTGGAT
>CAUYLG010023341.1:0-64499 GCA_963573385.1 Cacajao melanocephalus | reverse complement strand
TTTTTCTTGCCTGATTGTTCTGGCTAGAACTTCCAATACTATATTGAATAGGAGTGGTGAGAGAGGGCATCCTTGTCTAGTGCCAGATTTCAAAGGGAATGCTTCCAGTTTTTGCCCATTCAGTATGATATTGGCTGTGGGTTTGTCCTAAATAGCTTTTATTATTTTGAGATATGTTCCGTTGATACCTAGTTTATTGAGAGTTTTTAGCATAAAGTGCTGTCGAATTTTGTCGAAGGCCTTCTCTGCATCTATTGAGATAATCATGTGGTTTTTGTCTTTGATTCTGTTTTTGTGGTGAATTACATTTATAGACTTGTGTATGTTGAACCAGCCTTGCATACCCGAGGTGAAGCCTACTTGATCGTGATGGATAAGCTTTTTGATGTGCTGTTACAATCGATTTGCCAGTATTTTATTGAAGATTTTTGCATCTATGTTCATCATGGATATTGGCATGAAGTTTTCTTTTCTTGTTGAGTCTCTGCCAGGTTTTGGTATCAGGATGATGTTGGTCTCATAAAATGATTTGGGAAGGATTCCCTTTTTTTGGATTGTTTGGAATAGTTTCAGAAGGAGTGGTACCAGCTCCTCTTTGTAAGTCTGGTAGAATTCGGTTGTGAACCTATCTGGACCTGGGCTTTATTTGGAGGGTAGGCTATGAATTGCTGCCTCAACTTCAGCCCTTGTTATTGGTCTATTCAGGGTTTCGACTTCTTTCTGGTTTAGGCTTGGGAGGGTGCAAGTGTCCAGGAATTTATCAATTTCTTCCAGGTTTACTGATTTATGTGCGTAGAGTTGTTTGTAGTAATCTCTGATGGTGGTTTGTCTTTCTGTGGAATCTGTGGTGATATCCCCTTTATCATTTTTTATTGCATCTATTTGATTATTCTATTTTCTTTTCTATTAATCTGGCTAATGGTCTATTTTGTTGATCTTTTTCAAAAAAACAGCTCCTGGATTTATTGATTTTTTTGAAGATTTTTTTGGTGTCTCTATCTCCTTCAGTTCTGCTCTGATCTTAGTTATTTCTTGTCTTCTGCTAGCTTTTGAGTTTTTTTGATCTTGCTCCTCTAGCTCTTTCAATTTTGATGATAGAGTGTTGATTTAGATCTTTCCTTGCTTCTCATGTGGGCATTTATTGCTATAAAGTTTTCTTTATACACTGCTTTAAATGTGTTCCAGAGATTCAGGTACATTGTGTCTTCGTTCTCATTGGTTTCAAAGAACATCTTTATTTCTGCCTTCATTTCATTGTTTATCCAGTCAACATTCAAGAGCCAGTTGTTCAGTTTCCATGAAGTTGTGCTGTTCTGCGTTAGTTTCTGAATTCTGAGTTTTAATTTGATTGCACTGTGGTCTGAGAGACTGTTATGATTTCCGTTCTGTTGCATTTACTGAGTAGTGATTTACATCCAATTATGTGGTGAATTTTAGAGTAGGTGTGATGTGGTGCTGAGAAGAATGTATATTCTGTGGATTCGAGGGGAGACTTCTGTAAATGTGTATTAGGTTTGCTTGGTCCAGGTCTGAGTTCAAGTCCTGGGTATCTTTGTTAATTTTCTGTCTCATTGATCTGTCTAATATTGACAGTGGAGTGTTACAGTCTCCCACTATAATTGTTTGGGAGTCTAAGTCTCTTTGTAGGTCATTAAGAACTTGCTTTATGTATCTGGGTGCTCCTGTATTGGGTGTGTATATAGTTAGGATCATTAGTTCTTCTTGTTGCATTGATTCTTTTACCATTATGTAATGCCCTTCTTTGTCTCTTTTGATCTTTGTTGTTTTAAAGTCTATTTTATCAGAGACTAGGATTGCAACTCCTGCTTTTTTTTTCCTCTCCATTTGCTTGGTAAATCTTTCTCCATCCCTTTATTTTAAGCCTATATGTATCCTTGCATGTGAGATGGGTTTCCTGAATCCAGCACACTGATGGGTTTTGACTTTTTATCCAATTTTCCAGTCTGTGTCTTTTGATTGGGGCATTTAGCCCATTTACATTTTAGGTTAATATTGTTACATGTGAGTTTGATCCTGCCATTTTGATGCTAGCTGGTTGTTTTGCCCATTAGTTGATGCAGTTTCTTCATTGTGTCAATGCTCTTTACCATTTGGTATGTTTTCGGAGTGGCTGGTACTGGTTGTTCCTTTCTATGTTTAGTGCTTTTTTCAGGAGCTCTTGTAAAGCAGGCCTGGTGGTGATGAAATCTCTGATCAATTGCTTGTTCATAAAGGATTTTATTTCTCCTTGACTTACGAAGCTTAGTTTGGCTGGATATGAAATTCTAGGTTGAAAGTTCTTTTCTTTAAGGATGTTGAATATTGGCCCCCACTCTCTTCTGGCTTGTAGGGTTTCTGCTGAGAGATCTACTGTGAGTCTCCTGAGCTTGGCTTCCCTTTGTGGGTAACCTGACCTTTCTCTCTGGCTGCCCTTAGCATTTTTTCCTTCATTTTAACCCTGGTGAATCTGAAGATTATGTGCCTTGGGGTTGCTCTTCTTGAGGAATGTCTTTGTGGTGTTCTCTGTATTTCCTGGACTTGAATGTTGGCCTGCCTTGCTAGGTTGAGGAAGTTCTCCAGTATAATATCCTGAAGAGTGGTTTCCAGCTTGGATTCATTCTCTCTGTCACATTCAGATACACATATCAAAAGTAGAGTAGGTGTTTTCACATAATCCTATATTTCTTGTAGGCTTTGTTCATTTCTTTTTACTTTTTTCTCTATTCTTCTCGTTTTATTTTATTGAGTTGATCTTCAGTCTCTGATATCCTTTCTTCAGCTTGGTCAATTTGGCTATTGAAACTTGTGTATGATTCGTGAAGTTCTTGTGTTGTGTTTTTCAGCTCCATCAATTCATTTATATTCCTCTCTTAGCTGTTTATTCTCATTAGCATTTCGTCAAACCTTTTTTTCAGTGTTCTTAGTTTCTTTGCATTGTATCAGAACATGTTCTTTTAGCTCAAAGAAGTTTGTTATTACCCACCTTCTGAAGCCTGTTTCTGTCAGTTCATCAGACTCATTCTCCATCCAGCCTTCTTCCCTTGCTGGTGAGGAGTTGTCATCCCTTGGAGGAGGAGAGGCGTTCTCGTTTTGGGTGTTTTCATCCTTTTTATGCTGGTTTCTTCCCATCTTTGTGGATTTATCTACCTGTGGTCTTTGTAGTTAGTGGCTTTCAGATGGGGTCTCTGGACATCCTTTTGTTGATGATGAAGTTATTTCTTTATGTTAATTAGTTTTCCTTCTAACAGGCCCCTCTGCAGTAGGACTGCTGGAGGTCCACTCCAGACCCTGCTTGCCTGGTGATCACCTGCAGTGGCTGCAGAACAGTAAGGGTTGCTGCCAGTTTCTTCTTCTGTTGTCTTTGTCCCAGAAGGATACCTGCCTGATGTCAGCCTGAGCTCTCCTTTATGAGATGTCTCTGGATATACAGCGGTCGGGGAGCTGCTTGAGGAGACTGTCTATTCCTTATAGGAGCTCAGGTGCTGAGCTGTGACCTCCGTTGTTCCATTCAGAGCTGCTGGGCAGGTATGCTTGTCTGCTGCAGTGGAATTCATAACCACCTTTTTTCCCAGGTGCTCTGTCCTGGGAAGATGGGAAATTATTTATAAGTTCTTGTCATTCTGCTGCCTTTTTTCAGAGTTGCCCTGCCCAGCAAGGAGGTAGCCTAGTCACAGTCTGCCAGCAGAGGTGTAGCTGAACTGCCGTGGGATCTGCCCAGCTGCTGTGTGACCTTCCTTGCAGTGTTGTTTATAGGGGTATAGTTAGAACTGCCTCGGTAATGACAGTCTGCCTCAGTAATGGCAGACTGTCTCTGTAATGGCAGACTGCTTTGGTACTGGTGGGCTGCCTCGGTAATGGTGGGCTGCCTCGGTAATGGTGGGCTGCCTCAGTAATGGTGGGCTGCCTCGGTAATGGTGGGCTGCCTTGGTAATGGCAGACTGCCTCGATAGCAGTGGACTGCCTTGGTAATGGCGGACACCCTCCCCACCACAGAGCTGGACCGTCCTGGGTCCAGCTGTTCTTGCTGTGAAATTCTCAGTCCAGAGCGTTTCAGATTGCTGGTCTTTGTGGGGGTGGGACAGGCTGAGCCAGATCACCTGGCTCCCTGTTTCAGCCCCCTTTTTTTTTCAGTTGAATGGGTGACTCTCTCTCCCAGGCATTCCAGTCACCAGTTGAAAGAGTGCCGGAATTTGTGTGAGTTTTTGTGTGGATACCCGCTGCGTCGACTGAAATAGCCACGCTGGAAACTCATGGTGCTTTTTTGCCTGGGAATCTCCTGGCCTGTGGGCAGTAAAAATTCGTTTGGAAATGCAGTGATCACTCACCCTCTGCATTTTGGCTGGGAACTGCAATCTAGAGCTATTCCTATTCAGCCATCTTGGATCGTCTTCCCGACAGTATTATTCTTAATAAATAAAAACAGAGCAATCCAAATGTTAATCAATGGCAGATTGGATAAATACTCATACTCGTATAATGAATATCCTCTGACTATTAAAAATCTTTTGAATGTCAAGGTTCCCTACTCCTACTTCAAAGTTGTCTGTATATTTCTTTGTGTATGAATGGAGTGCCTTTGGGGGAGCTAAAGCTTTCAAAGTGTTCTCAGAGGCATTCATGGCCCCAATTGGGCTAACTTCTTTCCCATGGGTTGATCCAGTTAATACTAATCAGTGTTTTCCAAAGAAGACTGATGAGTTTTTTAAAGATGTTTCAGGGTCAGATATGTTTAGGAAACACTGTTAAACCTAACCCCTCTGTCCGTTATTAGTAAACTTAAGATTTTATAGGGAAACCGCTGTGAAGACCCTGGTACATACAGGTTGAGTACTCCTTATCCAAAATGCTTGGGACCAAAAATGCTTCAGATTTTGGATTTTTTTCAGATTTTGGATATTGCATTATACTTACCAGTTGAGCATTTCAAATGTGAAAATCCAAAAGTCTCCAATGAGCATTTCCTTTGTGCATCATATTAGCACTCAAAAAATTTCAGATTTTGGAGCATTTTGATTTTTGGATTTCTGGATTTGGAAAGATCAGCCTGTATTATTTTGGTTATCTTAGTGTCCACAAACTAATTTAGCAAAGAAATTAAAATTTCCTTTCTTCAACTGTTTTTTAAAAAACATATTCAATATCCTAAAAGACTGGGATTTTGGAAAATATGTTGAAAAGCATTGATATATAATAAATCTGGATGTGGGGCTATGAAAGACTGTGAAATATACATAATAGAATTACATGATTATTCAGTTCATTAATGAAACTGTTAAGAACAAAAAATTCAAGTATTAGTTGAAATCACCAGTTCTTGTTTATGCACAATTGACTCAATACTCTTCTACATTTTTAAGACATCTATTCTTGCGCTAGTATTTCTATAAGTTCCCCAAGGTTTCTGTTCTCATGCACATTTCTGGGTCTGGGCTTCTTCATCTACTGAACTCTTGATCTTACTCATGTTTCACCTCCTGAGACTATTCTTCTGTTCTATTCAAAACTAGATGTGGCCCCTTGTTTTATTTCTCCTGTTAAAGTGTATTGTAGAACATACCAATGGTTGGATTGACTGAGGGGTTTTAGGCATAGAAATGGAAAAAGTCTGAGAAACCATTTATTAGAGAACTTTGGTCTCAAAAGTAATCCAACCTATTTGTCACTAAGAATCTTCTCACTGGCCACCTTCTGCCAGAGGACCCTATTTCCTACCATGTAATTCTAGCCATTGTCTCCCTTCCTACCCCCTTTTATTCAGAACCACTTTCTGTTCCACAATTTCTGCTTTTATACTATGAAGAGTCGTTTAGTCATCACTTGTCTCTTTCCATGTATGACTTAGGATCTCACTTACTACTCTAAAGGGTTTACTGAGCCTTGTTATAAATCAATTCCTGTTTACTGTTTTTATTTTTCTTCTTCATTAGTCAACAAGTACTTTCTGAGCATCTCCCAAGTGCCAGGTATATTGGTATTGATTTGACGTTTTATCTGAGTCATAGCTCTGTGCTATTCCAGCTGGCTGTCTTCTGTTTCCTACCTCTATAGGGCATATTTTACATGCACATGCAAAGGTATGGATTGAAAAATGTTTTCCATGGAATACAACATTGTATTTTGGGATATAATTGGAAAATATGTTACAAGGTAGACAGAATTGTACAGTCATGACATTTCTTGTATAGATATTAAATCTTTAAGATGTATTAGCTCAAGTATGTTTGACCCTAGCCACTTCATTTCTGCTATTGTTTGGCTCATGAACATGCTAATTTTTTTCTAGGCCATAAGATTGATAAAGGTGTTCTGTATTTATTACTTTATCCAATCTTCACTATCATGCATGCATATAGAAAGATAAGTGGTAAAAAAAAAAAACTTCTTTCCATTTTTCATCTTTCTCATCCCTAAAATACATAATCACAAAGTTATCTTTCACTCTAAAATTCTGTGACTACTTTCATGAATTAGAAATTGTATGCTTGAGAATGTGCGTAATATTCATTCATTCATTTGGTCTTTAACTTATCAAACACATGCCGAGTAATATACTTAGTCCAATCAGGAGCTGTGCTAGGTAATAAATCATAAAATTAGAGATGGTTAGAATTTGAGTACAGAGTTTGTGGCCTCTTTTCTTTCACAGTGGTGTCTTTACTAGATTTTGATTGTATTTTGTCACTAAAACAAAAGACAAAGCTCAAATCTACCAGTGTATCCAGAAATTTGATTAATAACAACAGTTTTAACTCTGAAAAAATTTTCATTTAAGAGTTTGATGCCTCTGTAACTAGAATATTTCTTTTCACCTGATTATCTGTTATTTTCTTTGTTTATTTCAAAAATCCCTGAAAGACCTAACAGCAGTAAAGACTATTGAGCGAGGTTGAGCTTTACTTCATGGGAAGGAAGCATCTATGAGTCGAATTCTTTTCCACGAAAATGAAATTTCATGTGAGGCATTTGGTGTTCTGGGATTCAAAAAGGTTATCAGCCAAGCATTTATAATAAAAGTCCTCCCTGCTTTTCCCTAACATGCACTGGGAAGATGGGAGTGCTATCAGTTTGACATTTCTGTCAGAACTGGTATTTGAACCACCGGATGATTCTGACAAATGCCACTGCTGTCATTGGCTCAGTTTTAATTACACCTGACTGAAGCTTTCAATGGCAGCAAGCAGAAAACTTAATTAGTTGGAGTCCAGAGCATGTGCTGGCTGGAGGATTCCCAAATAGTGTATGGGATTTCAGCAGAGAAGAAACCATGTTTAAATCTACCAGCTTTGCCTGGGAGACTGATTGGACAATTTTCAAAGCCTCCAAAGATTATTAATTTAAATAGCTTTTGAGGGCATATTATATTTATATATTCTTTTCTCAAGTAACTTGCTAGTATGTGACAGTAGGTGAAATAAACAAATAAAAAAAGAAAACAAATATGTATTTCTATTTCCACAAGGATTGGCAGAAGGTATATACATACAAACTCATTTATAAATTCAGGAAAACAACAAAGCAGAATGGTAGTAATGTTTCTATCACATCTTACATACTCAATGTTTGCTTTCAGGATGTGGATGTGATTATACTTTTTACTTTACATTTTTGTAGAAACATGCATTAGCAGGCTAAGATATCAAAATGCTAATATGCTACAATTAAAAATTAACATAACTTTCACCTACTGGTTGGAGAAGTTTCCTTGCATTCAAAGAAGTAATTTCTTAGAATCACTCTTCTTTCTTACAGTATTACCAAGATCCCATTACAACTCACTGTGTAACTCAGGCCCAATTTACTCTACTTTTCAAATTACATGTGGGTTAGAGACTCATTTGTCTTCACTCGCACAGGCTAAACAGTGCAGTAAGAGTTGTGCTGAATATTGGGTTTTGTCAAACATAAAGGATGATATTCTGCTTCATTTTATAAATAAAATATGACAGTGCTTGACAAGACTGACTGAACTTTTGTCCTGATGACTCAGCCAAGACTCAGGACTCTCCGCTCTTGTCAGCTGTCTGGTTTGATTCCGCTGCCACTATCATTGCTGCCTGTAAATCCAGTGACACCTCTGGAACAGAACATTATTGGATACTGATTGACTTCTTGGGTAAAATAACAGCCCAAGGGGCCTTCTGCTTCTAAAGGAAGGCATGGCAGTGTCAGGCTTTAAAATTTTCTCAGGAGGGTTCTTATGGGGATAGCTGTAAATTTCTCACTTTCAGGAATACTAAAATGCTACCACTTGGCCCAAGTTAACCTTATTGTACCCTGGAGTTATTGGCCTTAGAACAATATCTAGGTATAACCTGGCTGGCTTTTCTTAGCAGTTTTGGAGAAGAAGAAATCTTAGATTGAGTTGTTAGGCCCAGAAATATTAGTTTCCAAGGATAAAATTGCTACCATCGTTCAATATTTAGCAAAAGTGTAGTTCATTTTAAGTGTTGCAGCAGTCTTTTTGAAGGCTGATGTGATTAAGAAGTATTTAGCTTTCATTGCTGAATGTCTTCAAGGAATAGGAGGCTAGATCTCCACTTCCTGGACTCTAATCAACCAAAGTACAGAATAAAGTTGATGATGCTCTGTTTCTATCCCTTTGGAAATGGAATGGAATTAAAATTGGTACTTAAAATTAAATGAGGTGAGGTTCCTCGTATCAAGTAAATATAAAGTATTTAAAAGAAAATGCTATAGATGACAGGAAAGTACAAAAATTGTTCCTGACATGAATATTTCACCAACTCTCAGATGGTATAAGTCACCTACTAATGTGCATTACTTGCCACTTAATAGTGGCTGTGTCTGAAGAAATATGGAAATTGGAATATTTTAATAACTTCCTATATGAAAGATGATGAGACTGCCTAAATGATTAAGAGGAAGATATGTTATAATGAACTAAAGCCACTCAAGTGTAAGGTAATTTTAATTCAAATCTCCATCTGCTTATGTATAATTAAGACTCATTTAACAAGTTAATGCCTAACAGAGAGAACTGATAAGTTTGGTATTAAAGATCTTAAGAGAAGTAAATTAAACTGCCAGGGTTGAACTGGTCTTTAGTTTTAATTTCTTACACCTGAACCTTGATATAAATTTCAGGGCACACTCCTTTATCTTCACCATTCATTTAAGCATGAAACCAAAGCAGAAAAGGAGGGAAAACTGAGTATCCGTTTTACATTTTAATTTTGGAGATACCATCCTGTCTAAGGTGTGACAGCATCTTGACTGATATGAATATTTATACCCTTCATATTTCTTGCTGTATAGTATCTATATGCCATTAAGATGGTGATTTCAAAGGCACAAAAATATTTATGCACAGTTGAGATTGGCAGCAGGGTTAAGTAACCTCAGAAAATAAGCAGAAAGCCTTTAAAGTGCCAAAAAGGACTGTTTTGATCTCTAGTGAATTTCATGAGCTTGTTGACTGCTCAAATTCCGACTTCGTTTTTTTCCAGTTTCTGCCAAAGAAGGTACAGCCATCATAAATATGGTGTCAACCTTTTTGTCTTTTAGCATAAAAATTTAATTCCCAGTATATGACTCCTCATTTAGGAAGATGAATGGGTCTTTCTTTACATGCTTTTTAACATTTTCAGGACTAAATTCAAACAGGAGATTTGAGAATTCATGCAGTCTTCCCAGCAAGATTCTCACTGGGAAGAGTTTTCAGTCATGACTGGGTAAGGCCAATACTGTGGGACCACAGAGTTGAAACCAGTGTTCTTGCTCCTTGTCAGCCATCACATATGGCTCGTGTCAGGTCATCTAGAAGTGACAATTTCTTAAGACATCATTTTCAAAGATCACAGATTAAATGATTAAAACTTTTTGTATCTTCTTAAGAAATTCCTAGCTCTAATCACCTTCTAATATGCATTGTCTGATTCATTTCTTATTAAAAGCTAGAAGGTGTCCTATTGCTTGGCTGCTTTATTTTACTAATCCCTAAAGGTGAAGTAATTTGTGAAAGTTTACAGAGTTAGTAAATAACTGGGTCTAGTTTTTTTATTACCAGTTCAGCATTCTTTCCTTATCACGCTGCCTCTTAGATTTATCATATATAGTATACACATACACATATGCTATTTATACAAGCATATATATAAGTTTCATATATATGGTGTATGCATACTCTACTGAAATATCCAAATATTAACAGTTTCTCATTTTGTTTTCCTAGTCTACTTTGAAATATACCTTGGAAAGAAAGTAAATATTTGCTAGAACTTTCAAACTATGTAGGAAAGCAAAACCCACATACAGAGAAATTCTGGTTACTCTGGGAAGTGTATACTGTTTTTCTTTTTCCTACAAAGTGTGCAGAAATCAGGGTCTCCAGCAAGTTCCATCCACAAAGTGATTGCAAAATTTGGCAGCCATTTAGCATGTTCATCTTCAACAGTTTCAATTCACTTCCAAATTGCTTCCTCAATAATAGGGCTCCCTTGATGTTTATACTGCAATTAAGGATACTCCTCAGGGACAGCAATGTTTTAGGCTTTAAAAAGGCAAATATTGCCAGGCGTGGTGGCTCACGCCTATAATCCCAGCACTTTGGGAGGCTGAGGCCGGCGGATCACCTGAGGTCAGGAGTTTGAGACCAGCCTGGCCAACATGGTGAAACCCCATCTCTACTAAAAATACAAAATTAGCCAGGTGTGGTGACACATGCCTGTAGTCCCAGCTATTTGGGAGGTTGAGGCAGGAGAGTCACTTGAACCCGGGAGGCAGAGGTTGCAGTGAGCTAAGATTGCACCATTGCACTGCAGCCTGGGCGATGGAGCAAGACTCTCTCTCAACACACACACACACACACACACACACACACACACACACACACACAGAGGCAAATATTATTTTCACAGAAATGGCCATTCTCATGTGATGCTGTTGGGAATGTAATTGTTAGTAACTTTCTGGAGGGTATTTTAGCAATACAATTCAAAAGTCTTATAAATGATCATATTCTTTGATCCAGCTGGCATACTCCTGGTTACTTATCCAAAGGGAGTACTCAGATTAATATACATAGATATATAACAAATGTCTTTATTTCATCATTTATTATACTAACAGCAAACAAGAGAAAAGGAAAAAAAGGTTGTTAAATAAGGCATGGATCCATGTAATGGATATTCTAAACACTGAAAATGTTGCTGCATATACACATTTATTTATTGTTGTAGAAAGATATTTAAAATGTATTGTTAAATCAAACTATTGGGATATCATTTGTGTCATACGATTTGACTTTGTAGTAAAAATCATAAAAGTACATAGAAAAAGTTTAATAGCATATTGTTTTAGGTGGATTCTTCTGGTTGTAGTGAATGGAGACTTCCCCAAGTTACTATAAGAATGGTGGCCCATCCTGCCCATGCACATGAAGATAAGGGATTTAACACTCATCTAGTCCACATGTGAAATCAGAAGAAATTTCATTATGAGTCATAACCAAAAAAGCATGAACTTGCAATGATCAAGTATTATGGTGAGAGAAAGTAGAGAGTCACTCATCAGCTATTGACTAGCTTTACTGTTTTGAGAATACATGAATCCCAACTCTAGTTCTTTATTATTGTGAAGATACTTTTGTTTTCTCTGAGTGTCTTTGGCTTAAGCCTCAGCTAATAACTAACAAATGACCTCCCCAAAGCTTCAGTTCAAAGTCCTATCAGAATGAAGATGCAAAGATATACAGAGTGATGTAATGGTCTTTAGGGACTTGCATAGTGGGGGAATGGGAGGAGGTGGGGGATAAAAGACCGTTTTGGGTACCTTGTATACTGCTTGGGTGACAAGTGTGCTGAAAATCTCAAAATTCTCTACTATAGAATTCATCCAGTAACCAAAAACCACTTGTACCCTAAAAGCTACAAAAAAAATTGCTAGCAGATTTTTTTTAATGTTTTAACATTTTAAATGTAAAATTGACAAAAATTGTATATATTTATTATATATAATAGGTTATTTTGAAGCATATATACACTGTGGAATTGCTAAATCAAGCTGATTAACATATGCATTACTGCACATACTTATCTTTTGTGTGTGGTATGAACACTTAAAATCTACTTTTAGCAATTTTCCCAAATACAACACATTGTTCTTACCTATAGTTACCACTTTGTGCAATATCTAGTAAATTCAGTTGATTCTGCATATCATTATTTGTTTGGGTAATGCTTTTATTCTAAGCCATTTGTTAAGATGGTGGCTGGCCTGAAGTTCAGATAACTTTGGGTTAGATGCCCACCCTTTGGTCCAATCAACTATGGTTCATAATAGCATATGGTGACCTGTGAAAAAAACTTCTGTGCTTAGGAGAGAAATCAGGATGCTTTAAGCATTTTGAAGCTTAGCTTGTCCAGCATAGTCAGATTGCCAGTGTTTATTTCTGATGCTCATAGATGGATCTCTAAAAACACGATTTTTTCCTAAAATATTTTTCCGTATAAACTTTACCGTGCTATCAAAAATGGTTATTACACCCATATATTCATTGTAATCATCATTACTTCCTTACTGGACACGTGTAGCAAGTTAGAAACTATTTGATTCCCTGAAATATTTATTTAACAGATATTTAACCCCAAGCAACCACTGATGATACACCCCATGCCCACATTACTAAGGTCTTATTTTCCATCTTCAAGGAGATCATGATGTGTTCACACATCAACAGAGAGTAATTTCATTTTAGAATGTGATTTGGGAGTCTGTTTACTGGGATCATTTCTAGTACCAAGAAAAGTATTGGTTAGAGTCTTAGCAGAAGAATAAAAACTGCTTTAAATAAAGTAGAAAGTGTAATGCAGGAAATCCAACAAGAATAATCAAGAATCTGAGAATGAGATAATGCAGGAATTAGAAATAGTGGGGACTCATTCCCATCCTTAGGCAGTGTTATAGGCATTCGGGGGCCAGGGTCACCTGGTGGAATCTGGAAGCATGGTCTACCTGTCTGATGGGAGCTGTAGCCTGAGGGAGAGCAGCTTCTGCAGGAATGCTGCCCAGACGAGGAAGGAAGGAGCAGGAGGAAGACTGACAGTGGATCTAGTGAAGGTCAAGCTCAGTGCCCCTCATTCACTAAAGGCCTGGGAGGGGCTGTTCAATGTGTTCACGTGCTCATTTGATTTTATAAAATGTGTTCAATTAAGACATTGCAACTGTAATCAGTTAAGATTGCTGCCTGTTTCTACTTGACTTCCTTTTACATTTTTCCCCATGCCAGCTGTTGATGGGGTGGCCGTGAACATGTTGAGGCACAAATTAAACAGAAGATGAGTTGAGAATAGATTTATTTTTGGTTTATTGGGAAATATTTATGTGTTTTTAAATTACTTATGTATAGAATTAGGTTATTTCTAGCTAGCCTGGCATATAAATGGTTTTTAGGAATCACCCTCTTCTCTACCTCACCTGGAGACATTATACAGAAGGGAAGAGTCAGAGCGGGCAGTGATAGTTGTAAGTGATGGAGGAGAACAAGGTTTAAAATGTACAGAGTTAGAAACTAGTCTGGGGTAGGTTTTTTTCAGTTTTTCAGCTCATGCAAAGAAGAAACTTGAAAGAGGCTCTCCCAAAATTTACACAATCCTACAAATTTACATGACATTATGAATAATGAGTTGAGGAGGTGAAATATTTTAAACTGTCAGTAATCAAATACATTTTTATGAACAATGATAAAGGAAAGACTGAATTATACTTTCACATTCTCTTTATACAAGTGATCACAAAATAATTGTCATATTAAGAGGTGATCAAAGAGTAGGCAGTCAAAAACCCAGGAGAAATAGATATTAAAAATGTATGTTTGGTAGATAATTAATAAAAATATTAAAAGTTTTCTCAGTTGATATTTGTAAGACATTCAAAATGTACAGATAGGTATTTGCATCTTCTTTTCATATGCTAAATATTTACTTTTTTGCCTAATTTTGAATTCATAATTTTAATTTTTCTCTGTTAGGACTCCCAAGTGTTTAAGCCACAGATCTCACGAAACCTAGCTGCAAGTACAAATGTCATGGCTTTCCCTTCATCCTGTTCCCCATTCTCTTTTCATTGACTTCTGTTGACTGAGTTCAGCTGTTATGAGACATTGGGACACAAATCAGAGGATAAGCCTAGCAGAGGAAGAAAGATGCAACAGAGGGCAAACAAGCCAGAAATGGCCCAGGAAGGAGGTGGGAGATGCAGGTCCTTCCACTTTCGGCCGGTGGGAGTTGAAATCATGTCACCTCTGTGGAAGGTCATATATATGATAATAACCATCAAAATCACAAATGTGCATGTGCTTGGACCCTGCAGTTCTACCTCTGGAAACTTATCTGAGATATACTCATAGGTGAAAGGACATACCTATAAGGTTATTCATTGAAGCCTTGAATCTGGAGGCCATTATCTTAAGTGAAACAACTCAGACACAGAAAGACAAATAGCACATGTCCTCACTTATAAGTGGGAGCTAAACAATGTGTACCCATGGACATGGAGTATAGAATGACAGACAATGGGGACTCAGAAGGGTGCGGGTAGGAGGAATGAGAAATTACTTAATGGGTGCAATGTACATTATTTGGATGATGGGTACTGGATATTGTAAAAGCAATAGCTAAATGGTAGAGACAATCAAAATATCCCTAAATTGGTGATAGATTAATACCTTTATGGTACATCAATACAATGGAATACTATTTACTTTAAAAAGAAAGAAAAATGAAAGAGGAGATTCTTTAGGAAAAAATGTGGGATGATATTGAGTAAAAAAGGGTTGTTTGGTTATGCTACCATTGATGTAAATAAAGTTCATAATCATTCAGCTGAGATTCTAAAATTCATAAATCTCTGAAAGTAATTTTTATCATAAATAATTGGGTTACAAAACATGGCCTGAAGTTACATTAGACTATTGATAGTTTAAATAGTCACATGTTTTACAGAAGAATTTATGTATTTGATTATTGAGTGCTTTTCCAGATGCTACTGAGAATGTTTCTAAAACTCATCCTCTAGACTTGACAATCAGAAGAAGCTTCAGAAAAGCTGGGAGGAAATTTGATGGGGATTCTCTTGCCTTCTGCTCATAACAAAGCAGAGAGGTGACTTTGGAAACCAGGTGTGTCATAAAAGCAGGATGGGTCCCAGGACGATGAAGGGCCATGACAATTTGATGCACCCCTTACCTCATTGACATTTGGCAGCTTCTGTTCACTGTTTTCCTCCTGGTGGCCTGGCCTTTATGGCCATGGAGGAGCCTACTTGAAAAAGAACACCAGTGGATGGTACCATTGGTGCTCTCTCTAGGTATTCCTCCGAGCTCTGTCTCCTATTCCGATCTCTGTATATTTTAATACAAACAGTTAGCGAGGGAAAGTGAACTATTAGCAAGGGATATCTAATTAAGGGACATCTGTCTAATTAGCTAGCTCATTAGACATCTCTACCTGCATTGTCCTATTGGCACCTTTAAAACAACATGCCTAAAGCTGAATAGTTCACCTTCCCTTGCTAAGCCCATTTTGCTGGGTGGTACCATCATTCACTCAGATCCCCAACCAAAAGCCTTGATTTCATCCTCTACACCTTCCTCCCTCTGCTATCTCCCACTCTGTATCCAGTCAGTCCCCAGGATCTGACTATTCTACTTCCTTAATAAAGTTGCCAGATAAAATACATACTGCCAAATGAAATGTTAATTCCAAATAAACAATAATTAACTTTAATACAACTATGCCCCCAATATACATTTACATTAGAAACATATTCATTTGTTCTGAAATTCAAATTTAACTGGTCATCTTGTAATTTGATGTGCTCAATCTTCAACCTTAGTCCTTAATACCTGTCAAAGCTGCTCCCATCTCTGCAGCCATCAGCCCCTTTTTCAAGCTCTTCACTCTTCTCTTCTGGATCACCAAAAGTACCTCCTAACTGGTTGTTGTCCTTCTAAGTGTTTTCTCACCCAAAACAAGGTCTAAATTGCTCATAGTCTGATCTGTGTCCAACATAAATTAGATCACATTTCACTCCCCTGCTTTTTTGCGTATGACACCCTTCATGACCTGGCCTCTGCCCACCTCTCCCAACCCTCTCCTAACTTAAATTTCAGTCATACTTTGTGTAGCAAATTGTAGAACTGGTTGTACAGATTGTAGAATTGATAGGAATTTGTCAGTTCAGTGAGTCATTACTGAAGGCTGTGAGGCCAGGGAAGGCTTCCCAGAGATGATGAGAAGCCATGCCAAGCCTTCACTCCCCTCAACCCTCCTGAGCTCCTCACAGGCTCTATTATGCTGCAGCTTGTACATTCTGCTTTATTCAGTTAGATTTCTTTTCATGCACCCATCATTCATCTCCCCAAGATAACAAGTTTATTAATGATCCATTTAAAGCATCTAACACATTAAATATCACAGACTTTCACATTTCCTTGTCTTAACTGTTTTGTACTGTTTCTATTTCTTTGCATATTTCACACAGCACATTTCAATACTTATTGATTTTCTGATTAGTGTTCCGTTTCAAGAACGAGGTTAGACTAAGTTAAATAGGCACAAATAGCTGCTGTGTTCACTGACCCTACCATAATGAGAACACCAGGCTAGGGCTGGTTTCTTCACATATTTGAGTAGACTTTGCTTCCCAGAGCACCTCACAAATATTCCAGGATATGTTGAGAAGTTGCATCACATTCAATTTGTTCTCATCACCATCAGAAAGGTGAAGTTCAGTAAATGTCTCATTTTATTAATCTTCTTGTTTAGACATGATTGGGGATTGAATATGCAGAATTGACTATTACCCTTCCCCCTATTAAAACACCAGGCTTTGAGGATCCCAGAGAGCCCTGCAAATGTACATCCAAGAGGTTCTTTACAATGTCACATTTCTGCTCATGGGCATGGCAGGCAGCACAATCGCATGGGGCCATTATAAACTGAAGCAGAGTGTAATTATGTACTGGTTAGCTCTAGAAAAACTATCATAGGCTCAATGACTGATCAATAACAAAATCTAGCACCATCATTTCCCACCATAGGCAACATACAATTCAAAAAATAGGATGACTGATAAAGTAGGAGCAAATGAAGATGGTCAGCATATGTTTGATAACACAGGGAAAATGGAATTAGTGCCTGAACTTCTCTGTGCCTGGACTTCTGTTTGAAGCAGAGCTCTTGAAAAGCAGACAAGCTGCTGATGGTCATTTTTAATTCAGGTAGAGGCAGTGAGTGGTGGAAAGAAGACAAATTTTGAGGTACACCACTGTGAACCTGAATCTAGAATCCATTGCTTAGTATCTGTGGAATTCGTTGCAGATTACTAAAACTACATTAGACATACTTTGCTCATCTGTACATAAAAACAATAGCTAACATATATTCAGTGTCCACCCTGTGCCAATACGTATCAGCTTCTTTACATATATTAACCCATTTAATTCTCAGCCTACCAAAAAGGCCATAATCATCTCCACTGTATTGAGCAGCAGTTAAGTCACATGGCTAAGAATGCAAGCTTAGTGACAGAGCTGGAAAGGGATCATTAAGTAGTGGATATTAATAAGTTAAAAGCATGTAGTAGGATATTGAATAACAAGCAGGACCCTAGTTTATAGACATCCCCTGAACCCAGGAGCAATGCTTGTTGGGAGACAACACTGTTGGCTGGAGTATGTGAAAAAGGCATGATGCCCCAAATCCTGAACAGCTGCTGTTTGGTAAAATGAAAGAAATGCCAGAAGGATAAATATAAAACAGTGGTGACTACTGTGCAGCACACTATACTCATGTGAGACACTACAGAAGAAATACATCAGACACTACTGGGTGGAAAGCCAAGTGAGTGATAAGAAAATACGATGTGTGAATATTCAGAAATGAATGGCTGTTAGCAAGACTTAGGGAAAATCTCCTGGAGAGATGAGAAGGCATGACATGAACATCGAGGGAGGAATGGATACAGAGACAGGACAAGGGTTTCTTTAGTGTACGAAACTCCAGGAGCAAAGTGTGGCACCGGATATGAGAGTGGCATGTTGAAAAAGCTGCAGGGAGTCCACAGGAGAGGCACAGTGGGACCTAGAAGTTGCACAAAAATGTCCCCCAAATAATCAGCATTATGGTACCTATTTACTCAGTTCTATAAGAAGACTTTACAAAACTCACAGTGTAGACTGGTCTTCTTCTGGCTAAGAAGAGCCGCACAACTTGAGTGGAAACAGCAAAACAGAATACCAAAGACAAAAAGCAACAACAAAAACCCCTCGAAGCAACACTCTGGTTTCTCTTTGGAGTTTGCTAAAAAAACTCTGAAACCATCCTCAACTGGTGACCTATCTTGGTTAGTTACTCTTGCTAGTAGCTTCCTGTAGTTACTGTTAACTGAAATTTTGAAACCATGCTATGCATAGTTACAGGAATGGATGATTTGTTTTATATAAATTTTATGTCCTTTAGAAGTAAAGGAATTTGGACTACTTCCAAAGTCATATATTTCAGAAAATAATAAAATAGTACTCAAGAGAAGATGAAAACTTCAGATAAGTGGGAAATAATTTTCTGGGAAAATGTTTTTACTTTTTTTTCAGAAAAAGTGAATTAGTTGATGAGCCCGTTGCAGTGTTCAACTTAGAAAATTAATAATGATTATTTGATAAAACATATATTAACAATATATTAATAATAGAAATAAGAATGTAGTGGAAATTAATTAATGGTAGAAAACAAATTAATAGAATAGAAAATTTAACTTTTAATGAAAATTTAAAGAATACTGGCTGGGCATTGTGGCTCATGCCTGTAATATCAGCACTTTGGGAGGTCCAAGTGGGAGGACTGCTTAAGGCCAATCAAATTGGTTCTAGACCAGCCTGGGCAACACAGTGAGAACCATATATCTACAAAAAATTAAAAAAAAATAGGTACGGTGGCACATGCCTGTATTTTCAATTACTCAGGGTGTTGAGGCAGGAGGATCATGTAAGCCTAAGAGGTTGCAGTGAGCTATGATTGCACCACTGCACTCCAGCCTGGGCAAAAGGGCAAGACACTGCCTCTAAAAAATGAATTAAAAAAATATTAGTTTGAAGGAGCACAAAATTACTCACCTACTCAAGGCAGGTTTCTCAAGGTCTGAGTTGGAAGTCCTCTCGAAGAGAAGAGTGAGATCAGATGGAAAATAGGTTGAGTTTAAATGACGGAAATCCTAAAATGACCATCTCAGGTTCTCAGCTTTTGTCTGATTTTTAGGAAAAGACCTCTGAAGGTACCTGAGCACAGTGAGGAAAGTGATGTTTAGGAGGGCAATGTTGTGGCTATATGTAGGTAGACTGGAAAGGGGTACGGGGACACCAGTTAAGGACCCGTTGAAGTAATTAGACATGAGACAGTGACAGTCTAGTCTATGGGTGATCGAAGCCTATTAGAAACAATCTGACACACTCTGAAAAGAAACTAACAATGCTTTGCTTTGTGACTGACTAGCTAAATGAGAAATCCAAGAAGGCTCAGGTGATAAGCATGAGAGACTAGGGGAACAGTGGTGCCACAACTAAATGAGGGATTTGAAGCTGAGAGCAGAGGCTCATTGGAGTGATAGAGAGACTGAGTTTAGGTGGCAGATTGAGACACAGCAACAGGACACGGACTAATTCCATATGTAGATAGAAAGGCTATGTGAGAGGAGGCTTTCCCTCAACCACAATATGTGTTCATAAAGCGACACTCTACACAAAATACGATGCCAACAATAGCCTTCTTCATGGCACACCATGAAGAAATACCCACTGAACATACGTTGCTTTCTGCCCCCTTAGGTCCTTCACATATGGATCTGAGGACCTAGAAAAAACAGAGGCATGTCTTAAACAACAAAGAATTTATTTGAGCCACCGCAGCCCAGGAAAGGCTTCCAAGTTACCTTGCGAAGCGCCCTGAAGAACAAAAGAGAGGCTGGCGCTTTTAAAAAAAAAAGGATGAATAAGGAGAGAGGGAGATTACAAAAGTTGTTTTTCAAATGCTACAATTGGTGTGATTGTATCTAAAGGCACTGGTTTTAACGTTAAAAAGGCCACCTGTGGTAAGGGACCTTCCAAAGCTCAGCAGGAAGCAGATGCTATAGTTGTTCAGCCAGGAATTTGTGACCTCTATCCAAGGCCTGCCTTAGGTTCAAGCTAAAATGGCCTCCTGGCTCCACTTTAGATTCTTTGATTAACCCGTTGTCATTTTCCTTCATCAGATCCTAACACTGATTTCTGTCACACCTTGAATATAAAAAGCAATAATGAATATGAAGTTTCATGTAAACCCAAGTAAGATATTTCTTCTCTTTACAGTCACATATTTCTTCTGAATTGAAATAAAATATCCCACATATAACTATTTTTATTTGAGCAACAGATTTATTATTCATTTACTAAAAAACATGTTTAGCACAAAGATGTAGAAAGATAAAGCATAACACTTTTTATATTTTCACTGCTTTTTGAAAAAAAAAACTTTTTCCGCTTGTAGAACTATATTAGACATGAAAAACACCAACATCAAATTTTTTAAAAATTGGAAGCACATTTGGGCTTAATAAAAATAAAATTAAACTGGCAATTTTGGAAACACTGCATACTGTGAGATGTGTACATGTTTCTTCTGGAAAAATCTTCATGTTGGTTCCAAATGAATATTATCAACTGGAGTAATTCAAAGGCAATGAATATTTAAACCTAGTTGTATCCAGAGGAGAAACGATAACTTTCCAGATCTGGAAAGAACTGAGCACTTAAGATAGACAGACATTCTTATCTGATTCAAAAATTAACTCTAGGTGCTCAAAAGCCAACTCTCCGGGTACACTGGGAGCAGTCTTATTCATTGGATTAACAATAGCCCGTATTAGAAGTGATGAAATTTTCAGTTGTCTTAGGTTGCTATTACTATCACTATCTTAAAGTTTTTGAGTCCAGCTTTTTACTGTATGTAAATAAGACTAGCTTTTTTTTTTTCCCATCTCTGTGATAGCCCTTCAAAAGATACAAACTTGAAAGGGTGGAAGAGCAAGGAAAACAGTAACAAAAGGACCAATACGTGGAGGAGAGAGATAAATGCATAAAATAACTTAGCTCAACTAGCATTCATTATTATTCAAATAACATCCTACCAGCTTACAAAGACAGAGGGGGCCATGAGGGCTTTCCTGTATGAACTTCAAATCTAGGCAAGGAGACAATAAATTCTAGGTATGTGATTCAGTAACAAAATGAACGCAATTTCCAAGGTGAAGCAATAGGCACGATAGTATATGCCAAATAGCTGAGAAAGTCTGATGTCATCAAAGAGGCTCCAGAAAGGAAAGTATATGTGATCTCGTGCCAAGGGAGGTATAGGATTTGTCACAGAAACCCCAGACAGGATGATAGCATAGAATAACCTGAGTGGAAATTATTAGGCTGCCGAGAAGCCAGGAATAACTCAGAGATCTAAAGAGGAAGAGCAATACGCAAGGCCCACAAGTTAATGGAGGGCCTTGAATAGAGAGCAGAGGCCTAGGAGTCTGATTCTAGAGCTCCTAGGAAGCCAGTGTAGGTTTTTAAGCTGGAAAGTAGCTTCAGAAATAAGCAGATGTTGTGTATCCATTATGTTAAAACAATCTGCTGGGTTGAATGAAAATTTGATCAAGCTCTTATTTGCATATACATAGTTTGATGTGGCCTTTCACTCTGGAGGCATGATGATTGACATGCAATATGGTTCATATGTTAGATTTAAAAAATTTATCTCGTCATCGAATAGTCTTACCTTTTAATAAACTAACATATGAAGCATTTATACTTCACTCTGCTGAGATTTTTGCAAATACGTTTCCCTAAATTTATAAATTATTAAAATTTATTTATCAACTACATAAATGCACATAGCACTGTGGACTGAATTGTGTTCCTCCAAAATTCATTGAAACCCTAACCCCCAGTGTATCTGATCTTGACTTTTTCAGCCTTCAGAACTGTGAGAAATTGAGGCCCGGCCTGGTGGTTCTCCCAACACTTTGGAAGGTCTCAGTGGGATGATCGCTTGAACCCAAGAATTTGAGACTAGCCTGGCAACAAGGTGAGACCCCATCTCAAAAAAAAAAATTCTATGAGAAATGAATTCCTGTTGTTTAAGCTACCCAGTCTATGGCATTATGTTATGACAGCCAGAGCAGACTAACATACATTGCAGCATTATAAACTATCTCAGACACTTCACTGATCCTTTCTCTCCATGGAATTCCCTAAATTTTCTTAGCTTTACCTTAAAAGTAGGTGGCAGGCAAGGGGAACATGAACCAATGGCTATTGAATGTTTAGTTAGCATCTGTTAGATACTGTATACATATTATCGATTTAATCCTGGTAGGCATATGTGACACAGTGATCTGTAGGAAATGTTTCAATACAACTTTAATGGAAACAAGTGATAGAAAATGTGCACATTTTATAATCCACAATTAAAAGTCTTCTAAATAGTATACACATATAACTAATTTGTAACTGTTAACCACAGTGGACAGTGAAAATAAAACACTCCTTGATAACTTTTCTGAAGCATAATCAATAATTTATTTCTCTTTAATTGTCACAATTACCACAATTATCTAGCTATGTGACCAATGTCACTACATATCACAGGAAGATTGTCCACCTACACTTTACTGAGACAAAGACGATGGCCATTTATGAGTTAAATGTACAATGGGATGTTTACACCATTTATGAGTTAAATGTACAATGGGATGTTAACACCATTTATGAGTTAAATGTACAATGGGATGTTAAAAAGCAGTGGCTTTTATGTGCAAGACAAGATATGGCACATGATTTACTATGAACAGGTTTGATTTATAACATATTATGCCAAGAAACAAGCATAGAAATGTTTTGGCATTGAGTTATTAAAGTAGAAAATAAGTAAACTAGAGAAATAAATCCAGATTTTCACTTACATTAGATACATTAAAATAGGAAATTCGTTGGCTCCTCAGTATTTTTGTGCAAGTTTTTTTGTTTTCTCTCCTTTCGTTTTTGATTTTTTTTATAAACGAGTAATATGAATATATCACAAGTAAAAGAAAGATCTCACCCAAAAAGAAGGTACCAGTATATGAAAAACAAATGAAAAATTACCAGGTATTTTTTTGCTTACAAAAAATTTAAACTATAAAGAGTCACAAAATATATATAAAAACGCCACATTGAACGAGGCAATCATACTCTACCGAAACTGGTAGCATCCTCTTAAAAATCGGTCGCATGCGTTCCATCCATTCGGTCATACAGTGGTCACCGACAAGAAGGCATTATGGACTCTCGTGCCATCTGGAGACTTGGCCCCATGGGTCATCAGTTCTTGGATTGTCATCCAGTTGTCCAAAATTTTCTTGTTTCTCTTTTTCATCATCTTTTTGTGACTCAGTTCAATGATACTGATCTCCTTCTTGCCCTCACTGCCACTCTGAGGGCTCTCCTTGAGACACTCTAACCGGCTCCGCATCATGAACTCTCGGCGACGGCGCTGCTCTTTGGCCCTAACCAGGTGCTGCTTTCTCTCCTCTTTGCTCCAGTAGCGCCCCATTTTCATTTCGCTCATGGTGTCGTCATCTGTGGTCATGCCACTCCGCTCCTCCTTGATCTTTAAGGCACGTTCCTTCAGGATGCGGTCTCGCACGGGTCTCTTTGTGATGTACCGTGTCCCATCGCTCCTAATTTTCACCTTCCATTCCATCTTGGGCTCTGCACACTTCTGAGACTCCTTGCACATGCTTACCAAGCTGAGCTGACTCTGAGCATACTCCACTGCAGATTTCTGTTGGATTAACTGCATGTAGCTTTGATAATGCCGGGCATGTGCTGGGATGTTCGCATATCTATATGAGGAGCTGTGGTAAGGAGAGAGGTAAGGGATGTGTTCGCCGACTGCCTTCTCTTGATCAGGAAGCTTGCTACCTTCCAAAATCTTCTCCTTGCTTTCAGCACTACAACCTTGCTCTGTGGTTTTGGCTTTGGTGGAGGTCGACTCTTTACTGCTCTGTCCAGAAGAGGACTGGTTGGTGGCCATTGTGCTTCTCAGGTTTTTCTTATTGGTGAGGTTGATCATCCTTGGAAGGGAACTGTCAGGGGAACGGTCTACAGCGAGCGGAGTACTTCTGCAGCTCTCAGCTGTGTTGTAAGCACTAGAACTGTCCTTGTCAGACTTTTCTGGATGTTCCATGATGTCATCCAGCTTTCCCCTTTGCATATCTATGCTGGTGTTATAATTCCGGAATCCTCCATCATGCAATGTCCAGATGTCTCCATACTGGTCTGTCACTTTCTGGAGCCTGTGAGCCTGCATGATATTCTGACACTCCAGCTCAATGTTTCTCAGCTCTTCATTAAGCAGCTGTAGCTCATGCTCCACTCCCTCTTGCTCCCCTTGATTGCATTCGATTGTGCTGCTTGAGTAATACAGGTCGTACTCTCCATGATTTCGAATCTTGCATTTGAGCTCCAAGAGCTGCCTGAACCTTTCACAGTCCTCATCTTGGTTGCCAATGCTGTCCGAGTCGATGTATTCACCAGACACGAGGCTCTCATTGTACTGAAGTTCAGCGCTTCCTAGAGTGTCTTGACTCTGCCCCAGCTCTCTCTTGTTCTTCAAAGATGTGCTGTTGGGGTCCTCAGCGGCATTCTCCTGCTCTGAGCTCTCGTCATTTCGCAAGCTTTCATCTGTGCGTCCTACTCCACTGTCCTTCTCATGGTTGTTGGATGAGGATGTTGCAGTGTCTGTTGTGCCTTCTTCTTCCTCTTGCTTTTTTGGCTAAAAAAATAACATTGAAAGAACAAAGAAAATTATTTTGAAAAACGTTGATGATTAAATATCTTGCCTGAAAACCAATGCTTCTTGGCCAAAGTTGCATCTCCTAGAAAGTTGCTCTAATTTTAGTGTCCATCACAATTTTAGAAATAAAGAAAAATTAGCTAATGGCAGCTTTTTATACAATGAAATAAAACAAAAGCTGCTTGAATATGGCTATGATATTAACTTGGATATAAATAAGACAGGATGTATTCAAATAAGTGATTCTTTAGGTTTTCTCTAAACCTAAACTTGGGAAGTTTTCTCTAAACTTGGGAAACTCAGGGTGAAGGTGTATAAACAAAGTGACTGTATGAATTTCTGAGGTGATAATATGCAAAAGAATAAGACAGAATGTCTAAATGGTCTTCAGCAATATGGAAACCTGAAGTTCAGAAGCCACAGTTACCTTACGTTTTTCACTTCAAGTACAGAAGAAACTTCACTGACTTAGTAAGATGCTGACAATGGGTAAGCCAAACATCACAGAGTTTGAGGACTAAGTTAACATTATGCATTGGAGCCTAGGACATTCCTATATATAGGTGAGGATGCTCAATCTCACATGGATTCAGATTATTAGTGACAGATTCAGGTTAATAATGACAAGGCAAAGCTTCATCTTCCAGTGCCAGAATTTCTTGTGTCCAGGATGCCATGTTCCTGAATACATGTGCTCTGACCTCAGTGCACTCTAAATCATGTTTCTCAAAGGCAACAACCTCTCATTTGGGTTGTATAAGATTTTTCTAGTCTTAACCAGGGATTTTTTTTAAAGGTAATTAAAAATTCAATCCCATGAAAATTTGAACAGCACTGATTGCCAGACATGGGCATAATATCAAAAAATTTTTGACACATATATCATATATATATGTATATATGTATGCATGTATGTTTATGTAGTGTGTGTGTGTGAGACAGAAGAGAGATATACATCCTGGTAATTTTTGGTTTTCATGTAAAACAACCATATCCTAATAAGATGGCATGTGTAGTTCTTTCTCTGTGAATATGGTAAAATTACTTTCACCTCTATCAGTCATCACATGATAATCTATAAGGCAGTTTCTAGATTATGTCTGCCTTATGCCTAAGTTTATTATAGATGTGTGTGTATGTGTGTGTGTATCCATCCCTCTAGCAGATGTAATTACATAATTAAATATAATCAAGCCAATAGCTATTGCTAAAGAAGGATGGAACAAATGATAAAAGATATTCTAAAAAAAGTCTAAAAAGGTCTAGAAAATTGTTATTTTGTTCCACATAAGTAATGGCAGGAAAAAAAAGTAACATAAATTGAAGAGGAGAGAACATAACTATGTATCAGGTTATTTCATGACTCTCAATCTTTCACTGGCATATGTTCATTCATTCGTTGAAAACATACTGAGATTGATCTTAAATGTCGTATTAATAAAAAAATTATAAGAAAGTAACTGTAACTAACAATGGAAAGCTTGTTACATCCCTAGGCTGTGACTTATAAGGTGACAATAGTATTTAATATGGCAATGTCTGCATACTACACCATATAACTCTCAAAGGATGTTATTGATACTGGGCATTTGATTTTATATATCATGTTATTTATAATTATATTTTTCTAATATCTTGTCATGAACTGAAAAATACAAGAAGACTAGTTTTTATTTTACATGCAGCTCAAATAATACAGACAAATTATGCTATGGGAGATGTTGCACAATGTAACAGCAGTTACAAGACCAAGGATACTAGGTAAAATGAAACTTTCCATAAAACAGATTCACATATGGGTATGTATTTTATTTTTTCAATTGAATTTCCCTTTTCCTTTGTTACTGGTCTATGAACAACTGTGAAAATAGAAAGAGTTTTTCATTCTCGTACCTGGAATTCCTAGTTTCTAAGGTAATGCTGCTCTATCATTTATCATTTCCCTATGGAATTATTACAGCGACAGGCAATGTTTCTACCTAGACATTTCTAATGTAGTATTATTGTTTATAAGGGCAAAGGACATTTAAAGGTTTCTGTACTTCTCATCATTTTTTTTTAGTCTCATGGTGAAGAAAAATTTCCACACAATGAGAATCTAACCTCAGGGACATCTAGTGTTACCTCACAGGACCTAACATTTGTATTACCTCTGATGAGTAGGCAGCATTTGACACCATATCACTTTACCTGGACAGGATTTCTCCCTGCTTTCTTTATTCCAACATCCTCCTGTCAGTTCAGTATTAGGTCACATTTTGTATGTGAAAAAAAAAAAAAAAGCCTGGAGCAAGGACTTTCTTGCTTGTAACCAGCAGCTGCCAACAAAAATATCTTTTTTTGTGGCTAGTGTTGAAGTTATACAGACAAATTTTAATCTGTCCTATCTATATTGAAAGGCAATCAATCACTACAGTAGCAATATTGCTTGTGACTATGCACTTCTGTTTGTGGAGTGGCCAAAGAGCATCCATGATGAGCACATGGGTGTATCACGTATGACTATGTTGATGCTATAGTGTGCAATCTATTTATTTGGCATGTGGACTTGTACACACACATATACATTTCTGTTATGGGATGTTAGCAAGCTGAGTATTTCATTATTCATCTTTGTACAGTGATAGAATATTTGTGCTGTATGTTTCTAAACCTGTGAAGAAGATTTTCAGATAAATTATCATCTTCTGGGATGTGTTAAGAATTAATGTTGAGGCCAGGCACAGTGGCTCATGCCTGTAATCTCAGCACTTTGGAAGGCTGAGGCTGGTGGACCACTTGAGGTCAGGAGTTCGAGACCAACCTGGTCAACATGGTGAAACCCCGTCTCCACTAAAAATACAAAAATTAGCTGAGTGTGGTGGCATACACCTGTAGTCTCAGCTACTCAGGAGTCTGAGGGAGCAGAATCAATTGAGCCCAAGAGGCAGAGGTTGCAGTGAGCTGAGATCGCACCACTGCACTCCAGCCTGGGTGACAGAGCAAGACTCTATCTTTAAAAAAAAAAAAAAAAATTAATGTTGAGAGTAGGAAGATAATTAAACAAATCAGTAAAGTGAAAACAAAATTATATTAGGCAGATAAATGACATGAATGTAACATAACAAATCTAGAATATATTGAACTCGTTTTTATAAAATGGGAAAACAACAATAAAAATAATGAAGAGAATCTTAAGACTCACTTTGCCACAAGCCACACTGTGATCTTTTACTAGTTACGAATCCATTAGGGGCAGCAATGTTTCTACTCATTTTTCTTTGTATTCTCAGTTTCAAGTGGGGTGCTTGGAACACATTAGGAGTTCTAAATTTTTAGTTGAATGCGAATGTGACCTTAAGGAAAAATGATGTCAATAATCTCAAATTATGCTATGAGAAATGTTGCACAAATTACGCTGTGGGAAATGTGTTCAACAGCAGCCATAAGACCAAGGATAATCCCTATGGTTATTCAGAATATCCAGGTGTAATGCCATCCAGTACGCAAATAAAACTGATGGCTTACATCATGTCATCTTTATCCTATGGTGATAGCCTAAGTATTCAAATAGATGTATTAATATTTTATTATTTTTTTTTCACTGGGAAATTCAGGGTTTGTTTGCATTTTAATGGCAATTGAGTGGGTGAGAGCTTAAGGGGGAGATTCGATCAGTCATAGGAAATAAAGATTAGATCAGTTATAGGAAATAAAGAAGCAAGTGTCTTCTTTGAATATGTAAAGTATAGTGGGTATGAACATGTGATCAACATGATTGTTAAATGGGTGACCTGGCAGAATTCTGGGGTCATAGGGAAGAATTATACCTGCTAAAATCAGAAAAAAATGCACAGATCATAGTATAGCTGAAGCTGCTAAAGAGATCATGCATGCCATTTTTTTTAAATTAGCACAGCAGGGTGACTATAGTCAGTAATAACTTAATTGTACATTTTAAAATAACTAAAAGAGTATTATCAGATTATATGTAATACAAAGGATAAATGGTTGAGGGATTGATACCCCATTCTTTATGATGTGATTATTTCATTTTGCATGCCTGTATTAAAGCATCTTGTATACCTCATAAATATATACACCTACTAGGTACCCACAAATACTAAACATTAATATTTTAAAGTAAAAAAATTACTTGTTGGGAGGTTACCTCAGTTTGTTTTCAGCTGGCATATTGAGAAATTACACACATTTTTTTACCATTAACTTTAGTTTGAAGCAGCACCTGGGTCAACATTTGAATACTACTGTACTGTATTAACAGTGGTCCCTGAGCTTCCCAAACTGGAAATGTTTTTAATGGAAAAACACATTATTGATTCCCTCTGCTTCATTTGAGATGATTGTTTGCTCTGAAAAATTACCATGATAGGGATGTTTGATTAAACCCTTTGATTTTGTTTTCATCTCCATTTATGGTTACACATTCAAAAAAGAACAAGCAACATCTCAAATGATGTAGTTCAAATTGTTGGCCCTACCTGCTCCACCTCATTGGCAGTGGGTTGCATTGCTTCATTATGCTCTTCTTCCAACATCTCCAAGTTTAACTCCTCTAAGAATTCATTCCTTTCATCTTCCAGCCAGGCTTCATCCAGCTGCAAAAGAATACATTAGTACATTATATTATATTAGTGAGAACTCATGCTAAAATAGGGTAAACTTAAATGGCTGATGCCCGACGAGTTCCTTTTATCATAATGATTCTCTTCAGAATACCAGCCTCCCATAGTTCACCCCTCAGAAAGAAGAAAAGGTGATAAAAAAAAATTGGACTCATGCCTTTTATCCTTTCCTGAAACAGGGCTACAGATTTTCTCTCATAACCAAGTAAATCTCACAGCACAGAACATTACCTTCTTTCAAAATGTATGAAAAGCATCCTGCATAATCCACATCTGTCATGCTCATTACCTCCAACAGTCCTGTGTTAAAAGGACTGCGATGCTACTAACAGGACTATGAGACAATTGGGCTTTTTTCTTTAACAACAACCCCCAACGAGACTGCACACAAAGTGCCCCCCATACACTCATGCTATCCTCATCCTGCTTTTTCTTTTTTGGTGGGCTCCCATGTTAGCAAGATGGCTGCTTGCCACAGAAGCGTCTACAGATAACATTTATTTTATCTGTAAAGAAGGAAAAATTCTAAGTTTTTCTCAAAAAAAAAAAAAAGAAAGAAAGAAAAGGAAAGAAAAGCAATGTTACTCCGTGTCTATTTCAATTCATTTTCAGGCCCAATTTTATAGGAAGAACACCACAGTGGATGTGACAGTTAAGGGTGGTAGAGTGCTGTGGGCCATGCAGGGTTTTGTTTACGGTTGCTGAAAACAAGTATTCTTGTAGAACTCTTAATGCAAATTAAACTGAGCAAATCCCTTCGGCTTTTCAATACAAAGTGAAGTGGAAAACTGGTGGTTCCCTGACTAATATGATCAATGTTGACAGTTAGTACAGATAATTTGCCTCAAAGTGGATTTTTGAGGCTGGATTACATAAATTAGCTGTCTATGCTGATTAAATTAACAGGATTATTGTCAAAACTCTGCATCACCCTGTGCTACAAAGAAATGGCAGCATTCTAGTGAGCAAACATGGGCAATAGTTTGAGATATTTTGACTACCAATGAACTGGCAAAATAAGTTTTTAAACATAACTGAACTTCTACAGCTTAAAAATAAACCTGAAAGGACATTAAACTGCACCAAAAGAGGCATTAGCATATATGTATCATCTTTATTTATACGCAGGCAAATCACAGATTTCATGATATCTATTAAAGGCCATGTAGAACTTAAATGACCTCAAATTTAACTGGGGCCCAAAGTACAGGCACATTTGTTCACCCTCATTTATCTTAATGTGGCCTGAATAAGTTGGTCAAATTCCTATGACTTTGATATGCAGATGAGCTATGATAATTATGCCAACTAAAAATGTAAATTCAGTCCAATTTGTAATTGTTCAAGTTTTACATTCTTTAATCTTTTTCAAATATCATAAAGCTGCAAATGCCAGACCTCATACAAAATTACTTAAAATGAGGAATGCTTACTTGTGACAACACATCAGGAATTTTTCTTTAATCAGATTAAAGTACTTTCTAACACTGACACAGTGAATGATGAAACAGAGTATTTTGAGGATTAAATGAAGTGATGGGGAAAATCAAGAGAAAATGGTCAAAATTAATGATTCTCTGTAACTCTTTTCTTATTGAGTAACGCCATAGATTCCTGAGTTGCCAGCTGTTGTCATTATATGTCTATTTTGATAGGGCTTTCTTTTAGGCTGGAGGTGCACACAGCACAATTAGCAAAGGCAGATTCTTCTTGCTCACTTCCTTCCTCTCTCCTATTTCCCCCTTTCTACCTAGACGTGCATTCACTACAGTCTGAGTCTAACACAATGGCAGAGATGGACATCTCCCTTGAGCTGAGCTGCAGGAAAAGAGGGATTGTCATTACTAAAGAGTGGGGATCTGTCTGCACCAAAGGGGGCTACATGTGGCATCTCAGAGAAAGAAACAACCTACACTGTCTCAAAGGTAGTGGCTACAAGCTCTTATGAGAATCCTCTCTGCCCCAGTGTCCTGAGGGAAAAAGGACAGAAAAGCAATATCTCTAACGGTCTCAGGAAGAAAATGGGCAGAAAATGAAAGAGTTGACAGGAAATGAGGAAAATGAGTTATTTAAAAATATTGCACAGATGCACAGTACTGCCCCCAGCAACTCTGTACATCATTTCCAAGAATCATTTCCAAGAATCTAGAGAGCATTTGAAACATTAAAAATAAAAAAAGCTAGAAAAAGCACACAAAAAGCTTCCACATTCTCCCTGAATAAAATACACATGCAAAAAAAAAATAATAATGAGGTAAGTTGAGTTCAATGGAAAAATATGGGTGATATAAAGTCAAGATTTTTTAGTGTTTTTGTCACTTTATAGCATGTGCTGATTAAATTACATTTTTAAAGAATGGTATTAAAATGTATTTCTTTTCCTGATTTCTCTGGACATCTGCTTTCTTTTTTTTTTCTGTAGGTAATTAGCTTCCTTCTGGTGGCATGAGGCTTCTTCAGGATCAAGGGGCTAAGGCAGATCCTAATTTTGACAGGCAGGATAGCATCCTATGGAGTCAGACAAACGTTTTTTATCAAGTGTGGAAAGGGAAGTCTCATTTGAAAATTCATCCTTCAGTACTGACTCTTCAGGTTAGGAATGTAGTCAGATATTCAAATTTTCCACTGGTTTTACCCAGCGTATGTATTCCATCAAAGATTAACAGAATCTGGTCTTATGTCATTAATTATTTCTACAGCCCATTATGGCCACTATGTGTCGTAGTGTAAGGAAATGCTTTAGTTCTAAATTAATGAGGTTCTCTAGCAGTTACATGGAATGGGCAGGGAAACCACATTATAACATAAAAGTATCTTCTCTGCTATAGAGATGGCAACTGAGTTCTCTTCAATTTATCATGAATTTCACTAATATGCATTTAGCCCCTTTATTATGTTCTTTTTTGAAGAAAATGGGAGCAGTGAGATAACTAGTTTGAGCAATTTCCAGATAATTGGTATAATTTGTATTCAAAAATTCACTCCCACATAGGCAGTGTGGGGGTTGTGTGGGCTTGTTTCCCCACTCCTGAGACCTCAGGTGTGTAACTTTACTCAGCCCCAGGCTCTGGCAGACTTTATGGGAACCATTTAGAATGGGCAAGGGCATAAAGGAAATATATGCGGAAAGGGTGATCTTTTATAACCACTATATTCAAGTCAGGATTCAGTATGACACTGAAATACACTTACTCAAAGTAATTTATAGATAGTATGTAGTTACTGAGTCTGAAAAATATCAGATCAATAACCGAGGAGACAAATGGCGATATAACTAACTTTACTCAAACGACTGACAGATGGATAGACTGGTGACAACAGTCTATTTGTCCTTTCTACCTTGTGGTGGGATATAAAGAGTATATAAAAGGAAGCCCCAGTAGTACTTTTCTTCCGCCATTACCTTTCCTTTACTTTTATGACATCTTCCTCTGTAAGGATTTAAAAAATTCATTTAGAAGCTATCAGTTTGTTTTTGACTGGACAATAGTTTTGGTCACACTAAACTTGGAAAAAAATTCATTTAATATACATGGAACCAGACTGTGCTATACAAGACATTTTAATTGATAAAAAGTTATTCTAAAAAGATTTAAGTTGATGGGCTAGTGTTTCTCTCATGGATATTCTTCCAAGATACCTTCATATGCCAGTTAAGTATTTTCAGATGGAAACCTGAAGCAAGGATCCACATAGAATTAAAAGGTTCCATACAGCCATTTATTCATTTGTGTAATTATTTAAATAACTGGCAAATTGAAGGAGAGACTTGTGATTCAATTTTGTATGCTTTTCCCCCCTTAAAAGGGATATTTAGCTGCCATCCTATGGAGCAATATAAGGAAGTCTTTAATTATAATTTTTTTGATATGTTAGGAAAGATCAGTCTTTATTGTATTTTGTACCTTAATCGGTTTCATATGTATTTTTAAAATTCACTCCCACATAGGCAATGTGGTGGGTTATGTGGGGCAAGATAACCATGATAATGATTTGATAGAGAATAGCAGATAATGAATATAAATTCATTCACAAATTTATACTCAGAGAATTCAATGAATATACAGTTCAGTCTCAAGACTTCTGATCTCCGTTCTGACCTGAATCTCTGGCCTTGCAACAAGCAGCACGATTCTCTTACACTCATCGTTAGACAGCAAGGCCACTGCCTCTTCTCGATTCTGGACATCTTCCCCATTTATCTAGAAAACAAATGAGAGTGGCATATTAGTTTCCATTTCCACAATGCTGCACACAATAAATGGCAAATATCAGCTCATTTATGGTAAATGTATGGACAATGAAGCTCACACAATGGGCTCATCTTCAGCCCCTCAGCACAAAGTGCCTTCACTCAATTACGCGCTTACTGTAAGAGCCATATCGATCCCTGAAGGATGGCGGACATCAGAGGAAGCAGTTATGTTCATAAATGTCCAACCTGTGCCCTGGCAACATACATCTAGCAACACAATTAACCAGCCCCTGACAGGTGACGTTCATCTTTCTTCGCTCAGAGTAATGGAAGTGTCACTCTGAGATAATAGTGCTGGGGAAGAAGGACTGGCAATACCACAACTGAAATCCGTCATCCTGCATGCTCGCCATGAGCCAATTAGAGAGCTGCAGTATTATCTCTCACCAGGCAATGCTCGCAGGCCACTGCTGATTACATTTTCATTTAATCATTTCATATTTGTGTGGGGGTCTGACTCAGTTGCTCAAACATCATCGTCAGGATAAATCTCAGTGTTTACCTGATCAAAATAAAGTAACATTCTCATCAATACTCCACTTTCCTTCTAATATTTATCCATTTCCTAAAACAACAAAACTAATGAAATATCTTCAGACTCATCTCTTAAATACTTAAATTTTAAAAAAAAATTATCATAGAGTAACATTGAATTTTTAAAATAATGATGAGTGAAAGAAACCAAGCTTGACTAAACTTTTGATTATATGTAAAAGATTCCAGTGGCATTAGAAATATCTTTTTACCTTTTGTAAGTTCTAAAGAGTAAATAAGATTTGTAAATTTTTTTTAAACTACATTTTTATGTGCAAATATATTTAGCTCTTAATTAACGAAACTTTTTCCTTTGGATAGTTAATAATTATTTTCTTTTATTGATTACTCAAATCCATAGAGACAATAAGATTTTTGATCCATATATGTAATCAAATAATGTGGAAAGAAATTATAACTAAAGAGGTCAAGTAATTCTGTCTAAAATAGTATTACTTGAATAAGTTAAACAGATGGAAAATGTGGCTGCACTGACCATTCTTTTTTCAATAATTAATCTAATGTCTTTCATGAAGGACTTCTGCTTAAAAGCATAGAGAGGCTATTGAGGTTTTCACCTCGTAGGTCTCTGGGTTTCTGGCTGATGCATGAGGGTAGATGTAATTATCTGAAAACAAGCCCAAAAATCTCAACTTTGGACCACAATAAATAATACTTATTCCTACACTCTTATATGTATTTAGTGCAAGGGAAGCAGGCAATAATAGTAGAAAAAATCATATGGGCAAAAGTTGTGTTTTCTTACTCCAATCACTGTAATTTCTCACTTGTATACACAGAAAGGAAATTCAGTGGTTGTAAGTTTCACGTGCATTCCCCATTTGTTTTTGCAATTCACAAATAAAATTCATCAAAGTAGGAAATAGAAACTATGATTTTACAATGGGAAATGATGACTGGGAAGGATATGTTGTAGTTTGTCATAAATACATCTGAAAAAGCATGTGTGTACTGACTCCAAGGCCTTTTTTCTCAAATGAAGATAAATTGGCAGTGGTGGATTCCACTATACCTTCCCTACCCTCTATTAAGTGCAGTTTTAAAATAATGACTTTACAGTATTTACTCTATTTGCATTTTGAGGGCTTATGTCTGTTTCATGGCAATTCTTAGTAATATATTTGCAATGCATCTATTTGTCTGTCAAACATGGACCTGTTTATTCATCTCTTCTTCACTACAGGCACATCTGATCCTAAGAGAATTGAATTGGGTGATCTCGCACAGCTTATCTTCATCTTTTCTATTTGAAATATACTTCTCACTTCTTTTTTTCCTGGTTTCCACTCGACTACATATATACTTCCTCATTCTTCATCTAAATTTCATTTATCATTAATCTAAATACTCATTCACGTGAGTCTAATGCTGCTATTATGTTTGCTATCTTAAAATGCATATAATAATAGTGCCTTTCTCAGAGGGTCTTTATGAGGATTACATGAGTTGATATATATAAAAATCTTAAATAGTGCCTGGTACATAGCAAGTCTTCAATGTTGGCACATATTACTGTCGATGCTGTTGTTACTGTTATTACTATCATCATTTATATTTTAATCCTTAGTAAAGACTCTTTATGCTAGATAAAGCAAATAGAGTGAAATTTATGGAAAGTAATTAAATACATAGTAGTAAACATGGTTTTATTTTACAAGATATCTACCCCCTGTGTATTTCTAACTCTTAGAGGACCATCAGGAAACAATGTAGTTGTTCGCCTTCTTTTAGTTTCTTTATAGTTGGTATTCATCTCTCTCCCCTGAGAACTCATTATGACCAGAGCTATGGTCTCTGGTCCTGGCAATAATTAGTCCTTATTTGGGGGCAACAGATCATTTCTTGCTGAAACACTTCAGGATAATACTTGGGATAAAATCACTACCACAGAAATGTGGCATTAAAATGTAATTTATTGTATCTTCTTGAAAATAAGTGCCACACTTTAGCCAACTGGTTGGTAGATGCTATTGTACTCAGGACATCAGTTTTATACCCAGACTGTTACTGGGGCAAGAAATGTAGCCGTGGGTTTCAGCAAAGATACCTCTCAAGGAATGAAAAGATTTGAGGGACAGAATCAGATAGAGCTTTCAACCTTCTGTTGCTCTTGCTCCTGAAATAATGGCTTATAGTTACAGGATTGTTTGTGGGAATGCAGCCTGCTGTGCTGGGAAAATACCAGGCAGACATGAGAGTGGAGGACCCAGTAAAAAGGGAAGGAGGCAGATGAGTAGTCACGTCACATGGCTTAATGGAACACTTCCACTTTAAGAAAACAGAGGGAAAGAGAACCAAGAGAAAGACAGCAGGTAAGTTTTTTTAACATAACTGTCTCACTTTCTGTACATGGCCATATGTAAATGTTTGTTAGTTTCAAAATGGATATTGCCTTGGCTAAGAAGAGATCTGTGGTACTTACATGGATAGATCAGTCAAAATCTCACTTTAGGCCCAATCTCCTATATGTGTGTATGTGTGTGCAAAGCCCTAAAAGCTTAGAAATGAGATGTAATATAGCTTTTCTCTTTAACATACCAATGTCTAGCTTTTTTTTCTATTATTGTACCAGAGGTAGGTGGGCAACTCAAATTCTTGACATCCAACCATCAGTGGAATTTCTTAGGAAAACCCAAGAATCTTAGGCAGTAAGAAAATATTTATTTCAAATGTGTTTATATTTTAGTATGGTGACAAAGGAGGTGATCAAAGTATAGAGACATAGCTGTGGAAAGAAGAGAAAAAGAGGGAAAATATCCAAAGGGAATAAAAGAATAAGAGAACCAGGGTATTAGTTTATTCTCATGCTGCTATGAAGAAATACCTGACACTGGGTAATTTATAAAGAAAAGAGGATTAATTGGCTTACAGTTCTGCACGTCTGGGGAAGCCTCAGGAAACTTACAATCATGGAGGAAGGCACCTCTTCACAGGGTGGCAGGAGAGAGAGAATGAGTGCTGAACAAAGGGGGAAAAGCCCCTTATAAAACCATCAGATCTTGTGAGAACTCACTCACTCACAGCATGGGAGTAACCGCCCCCCTGATTCAATTACCCACCACTGGGTCCCCCCCACCACTGGGTCCCACACATAGGGATTATGGGAACTACAATTCAAGATGAGATTTGGGTGGGTATATAGCCAAATCATATCAACCAGTTTATGTGTAGAACAGAGAGAAGAAGAGAAAGCTCATTAGAAGTCCTGTTCTTTCACTGTTTGAGTTCTTGCAAAGTGTTGTCAGGAAGTCATCCTTAGGAATGGGATTGAATTTTTGGCCAACATGAGATTAGGCTGCTTACATGGAATATGACAGGTTTACCATCCCAAGGAGAAAAGGAGAATACAGCATTCTCTTCTTGGAAACTCTTTGGAAAGCTGGTCACATATGTGATCTTTCACTCTTGTTACCTGACTCAGAAATGCCATATTCAGCACTGCAATTCTGTGAGAGAATGCCTCCAGATTAATTCCTGGAGATATATTTGATGGAAGAACTTTCCTTGCAGGGAAAAAGCACAGGAGAACCACAACGATTCTCACAAAGTTGGTTCATGGTTTCTCTTCTGCACAATCCCTACTCTATAACAATTCCCTTTGTGTGAGAGCAAATGTGTGTGTGTGTGTGTTTGTGTGTGTAAGTGAGATGTGATTGGGCGCAGTCAGTCACCTACAGTCCATGGTGTGCTACATTAAGAAAAGTTTGGCTACACAGTGAGGGCAGGGATATTGACATACTTTACTTAAGTTAAATGAGCAGAAAATTAAAATCACAATTGCCCTGAAGAGATTCATTAAAATAAGAGCAATCTAAGAAACTTTAAGGATAAGAAGTAAATCCTCTGTTTTTCCTACTCTCATCTCTCTGGGAAAGGAGTCATTAATTGCTCATTACAGGGTATCCCATAATCTCCTCATCAACCATAAGGGAGCCATTTGTCTCTGGGTACAATTTTGTCAGAGTTTTACTTAATATAATTTCATAATCACCCTTAAGACTCTTTGTTTCCTATGTGTGCAGACAGAATTGAATTCTGGATTTTTTACTGCAACATATGTTGTGACATATTTGTCACAGAATATAAAGTAATCAGGCAGAAAACAGCACTTTATCATCCTGCTATTGTTTCCTTAGTGAACCTAGACCCTTAAGGAATACTTTATTATATAGCAGGTATTTTCTCTAAAAACTTACCTGCCCACAATATCACTAAGGATTTGGAAGTGCCATTACATATGGAAACACATGCACTTTATTTCTATCCAACTATACCCACAGAACAAATGAATGCAACTTTAATAGCTGTATTTGTGTATCTAGCCTACGGAAGAGTGGTTAGCTGGGAACTAGGAAGGGTGCCAGGTACAGTAGGTGGTATGGGATGTGGAGTAGATGGCAAGAGGAAGAACTGCCAGCTGGCAACAGCAAAGGAGGAGTAAGAAAAATGACACAATGTAGACCGAATGCATCTGCAAATGTATCCAAATAAGGTCATTTCATGTTGAGGCACACATTTGCCAGCTTTTCCAATCACTGAGCATTGACTCTATTACAGCATTGTGGGATGAATGCTGGGTGTAACGTGACTCTGAGCATCAAAAGATTACATTATTTTCAGTATATTTAATTGGAGATGTTAACAAAGTGAACAATACATTTAAAATTATTTCAAAATTTAAAAAATAGTGAAACATTTTTGAAGCTTTTGTTATCTGGGTGATACACGAAAAGGGTCCCTTTAATTTCTTAATGAAGCTATGTAAGTAAAGCCTTTAAACAGATGTTATTCATCTATCCTATCATTCTTTCCACTGAATACCCTGGTTTCATTCATTGATTTATTCATATGCATGTGTGAAAGATGACAAAAATGTGGCGATCAATAAGACTATGTCTTGGCTTCCTGGTCCACTTTTTTTCCCCTGTGTATGACAGACATAGTTAATTTTGTTAACTATAGATCACTATTTAGGGAGCTCACTGAAGGAGAAATTATATACTCAAGGTTTTCTGAAAACGAGTGAGACCCCAAACCATCATTAATTCACACTTTGTATTCTTTCCTAATTGGAGTCTTAACAGAAGGTCCATGGTAAAAAAGGAGCTCTGCACTATCTAGCTAGAGCAAGAACAGGTGGTGAGGAGGTGGTGTGATTCCATGAGTGTTGTCCTGAACAAGGGAGAGAACTGCAGAAGGCTGGGCAGGACGTGTGCCCAGGCAGCACAGGCAGTGTTACCATGACAGTGTCATGCTGTACTGTGATCATCTGTGTATGCTGCTGTCTTCCTAAACAGAGACAGTGGGCTCCAAATGCTGGGACAACATCTTGTCTATTTTTGAAGACCTAGTTTCCAGATTCCAAAAGTGGGAATCCAAAGAAATGCTCTCCAAGGGTCTGTATCCAACAAGGAGAAATAGGAGAGCTGGAACTGTGGCAGTGAGGTTTTAACAACTTATCATTCCCTGGATTTATCATTCAAGTCCTCCACTCTGTTTCACAGTTGTGATCAGCCGTGAAACTCCACCCGAAGGACCTCTGTTTTTACCTTGGGGTTGATCTGCTGGTCACAAGAGCAGGGGAGCTTGAGTGTCTTCTCCCTGCAGCCATTCTTTCTTTCTTTTTTTTTTTTTAAGACTGTCTCACTTTTTGTCATCTAGGCTGGAGTGCAGTGGCACCATCTTGGCTCACTGCAACCTCTGTCTCCCCAGCTTAAGTGATTCTCCTGCCTCAGCCTCCTGAGTAGGTGAGATTACAGGTGCCTGCCACCACACTTGGCTAATTTTTGTATTTTTCAGTAGAGACAGGGTTTCACCATATTGGCCAGGCTGGTCTTGAACCCCTGACTTCATGATCCGCCCTCCTCAGCCTCCCAAAGTGCTGGGATTACAGGCATGAGCCACCATTTAGACTTTTATTTAGACTTTTATACAGCAAAGGAACATTTAGATCTATGTTCATCTAATTTATTCTGGAAAAGGCAGCTATAACTGCTGCTGCTAGTAGTCATAGCCATTAATATTTATTAAGTACTTATGCATTGTGTTAAGCATATTGCATGCATAATCCCCTTTCACCTTCACAACAATAATAGGTTATGATTACCATTTTTTAAAAATGAGGAAATGAAGCTTAGGATGAGAGGAGGTTAGGTGAGGTGCCAAGCAAATGGTGAAGCTGGAAGAGAAGTCATATTTGACTCCAGAGATTCTATCTGAACCATTAATTATTAGCTAATCACTCTTAATAACTCATACCATCCTTAATAAGTTTTACATGATAGCTTTTTTTTAGGTTTTGTAGATGTTAATATCCAAAAGCAAAGACAAATTATTTTCTCAACAGTTTAGAAGAAACAAAATAAAATAACTGTTGGACAGACCGTGCGAAACTAAAGGAAATAACCACACCACCTACTTGCAAAATACGATCCCCTTCTCGAATCCGGCCATCTTTGGCAGCAATGCTATTTGGATCTACCTGTAATAAAGAGAACATACATCTTCAGCCGGATATGAAACATTCCCTTAAGAACTTAAAAATATGGTTTTAAAATATATTTTGAAAATTTTAAAATATATTTTGAAAATATATTTTTAAAAAGCTGTTTTCAAATTCTCTGTTGATTTATGACAGTGTATGTTGTATTTCTCTCCATCAAAACTCACTGATTCTAAAACTATAAATGAGCTATTTTAGAATGAACAAGAATAAAATAAATTGTGAGGACTAGAGTAGAACTTAATCTGAAGATCATTTTTCCCACCTTTCCTCCTCCTGTCTTGCATTTCTTCCTTCCTTTTTCCCCCTCATTCTTTTTTTTCCACATTCAGTCATTCATTTCTGTACCCCAACTAATGCACAGGATCTTCAGTTGACATGAGATGTCAATACTAGGACTCTCTGGACCCAGGAAATTTACTTTCTATGAGATAATTTTAAATCCTGCCTTACTTGTCTTATCAAAACCGACAGCTATACTGTAAGTCTATACTTATTAAAGAGAATTATGTGTCATGAGGACATTAATTTATAAAGAAATTTACAACCTATATTGCGCAAGAAACACATATACACCCAAATTCGATCCATGCATTTAATTACTCAATACCACTTTACATATGGGGTAAAGTATATTAACTATAAACTATCTTAGAATGTATAGATATTTAAGACTCTATCAGGAGCTTATCGGCATTTTAAGGCCAAACTTGAGTGATGACCTACATTTCCCTGGGGGCAATTTCATCTATCAGATTTCATGTGATGGCTTCAAAGTTTATTTACGCTTGTTGCAGAAAAGCCTTTTTTAAAGCAAAGTATTTCAAGTGTAGCATGAGGTTGATCCATCCTATCCACATGCTAGATATTACTTTCTTATTAGGGGTGTCACCTAATAACTGAGTCTTAAATCATCAAGCAAGAATAATAGACACTATAATTACACATAAGAGGTAAAAGGAAAACATTCCTTCCAAGTACATATGTTTGGATCCTGTGTCTTCTTTCCCTTCCCTGAAAAGTGCAGTTCCAATTCTGACATATTTAAATAGTAAACAGAGACTTACTTGAAGGAAGTGAGGGATGACTTGTGAACCGTATCCCATTTAAAAGCCATTCACAATCTAAAACCTTGTCTTTAGAACTGTAATCAAACTAATATTAAACTTCTCCCTTCCTACCTCTGTACATATTACAAAAGATAATTCCGCAGATGTCTCCTTATACTTCCTCACCCTAATCAGAGGAATTATCCTAATTGCATATTTAAAAGAAGTACATAAGTGGAATATTGTCTGGAGTTTTTCCATTGCAAAAGCCAGTCAGTAAATTTTTTGGTAAAGGGATAAAGAGTAATATTTTACACTTGCAGAGCTGTGTTGTTTTCTAAATGCATTAATTACATTATCTCTTCCACATTCTAAGCAACTCTATAAAAACAATAAAATAAGCATTGTTGTACTCAATTTCTAGTTGAGAAAGGTGAAGCTCAGTATATTTCTAGTTGAGAAAGGTGAAGCTCAGTATATTAGGTAATGTTTTCATGATTACGGCCAAGAAAATTTGGAACAGCATAGAACAGCAATTAGTATCTAGTTTGTCTAACTCCAGCATTCATATGTAAATATATATATGCACATATGTTTTGCACATATAAGTCATTTATTTATCATATGCAAATTTTAATTTTTTTATATTTAGAAACAGGGTCTCATTCTGTCACTTCGGCTGCAGTGCAGTGGCACAATAATAGCTCACTGTAACCTCAAACTACTGTGCTCAAACAATCCTACTGCCAAAGCCTCCTGAGTAGTTAGGACTACAGGCATATGCCACCATGACTGACTAATTAATTTTTTTTTTTAATAGAGACAGGGTCTCACTGTGTTGCATGGGTTGGCCTCAAACTCCTGGCCTTAAGCAATCCTCCTGTGTCAGCCTTCCAAAGTGCAGGGTTTATAGGCATAAGCCACTGTGCACAGCCTTAATTTTTTAAAACATACCTTCCTACTTCACATAAAATAATGCCTTCATGAGTTTTTAAAAATCACCTATTTGTAATAAAATTTGCTTCACAGTCTTCAAAAGGAATTAACACTAACAGTATCTCACATTTTAGAATCTCACTTGTGTATTGCTTCTTGGCCTCTGGCTAAGATCAAGGGTAGAATCTCACTCATGGGGTTGAATAAAACAAACTAATAGATGTACTCATTGGGTATTCAAATTTATCAATGACATCAGCAGAGTAAAAGATGTGATTATTGTGAATAGTAATTCAAAACAATTAGCCAGTGCTACTGTCAATAGAACTCATAAAAGACACAGAAGAATGGAAGGACAGATGTTTGAGGATCAAAAACTTTGCTGGACTTGCTGCATTCTTATGGGAACGTATTCAGATTTGTACAATGTGACCACTTTTGCACTTTTCCTTGCTGGGATTCTGGGGCGAAAGTATTCACATTAAACAAGCTGGTAATAATTACATTACTTGGGCAGCATAATTTACTTTCCTAATTGAAAGTGACAAGTTTTGGAACATGGCCAATTCTTCACATTCAAGCCTCTGAAGGAAGGGTTTTCTCCTTGTGAGTCATTTCACCCCATTTCTCCTAGTCTCCCTTTTCGAATTTCTCCCCCCAAACCCCCATGGCGTTTCTTACCTCGCTGACATAAATGCCGGTGTCTTCTTCATCATCTGTTCGGTAACAGACTGTCAGGCCCAGCTTCTCTTGACTGCTAACACGACACAACTCAACCTCCTGAGACAACAACACAGACAGATGACATTTATGTCAGAAAGAAAACATCCAGCAGAAAGGAGAACTCATTGATATTCTTTGGGTCACTCTGTCAAGTATTAACAATTATTGCCAAGCATTGGAAATTAACTTTTGTTACTAATATTATTCAAATGTTCTTTTAGCATGGATTTCCATATAGTTAAGCCAATGTTTTATATTTTTATTATAAAGTTGGAGATACACAATTGTTTCAATCAAGCTGTCAATGTAAAACTCCTTAAAATTATGCAATAATGTATAAGTCAAATACATGTATACATCAATACAGTGGAATCAATAAAATATTTGAGAATGTCAAAGTTGGTGGAAAAATGTTCATAAAAACATGAAGAGTGACTATGACATGCTTTTATTTGTATTATTAGAAAACAAAATAAGTTCAAATAAAAAAAAGACTATTCTGAGCTGCTTCCATCAATTCTGCTGTTGAGTTCCACACAATATGATAATAAGCAAGTGTTTTTTGTAGGTCAGGCCAAGGTTTTTCTATTATTTTATAGAAACTCTCACTCTTGGAAAGAAATGGGTTCATCCAGGCTAAAGGGAGAGACATCAAAAGCCATTTGGGGCAGAGGCAATGATTCAAAATGAAGCAGTAAATGAACAAGAAAATGCATTTACTGAAACACATGGCTAAGGGCTTGAAATGTCAGTCCTCAGGTAATGTATATTGAATCTACTTCCTGATTTATGTTCAGTAAAATAATGATAAATTTCAGTGTATTTCATTTTTATAAAATGAAATGGACTTGTACTACTTTCAGAAGCAGATGACTTCAGGATAAATTACATATTTCCAAGGATTAAAACACAAATTAGCACACTAATTATGGAGAATTTATTCATATTGGATGGAGAATAGAAGACCCATTAGTAAATAATCAGATGAAGAACAATGTCTATTTAAATTAGAAGTGAAGTCTGGATCAATTTCTAGCACTCAGGCTCTGTGGGAGCACTGAATTTGTCTGTCTTGCTTAATGCTCTTTCTCCAGTGCCTAGAATAGGATAGTTTCAGTGTGGGCACTCAGTAATAATAGCTAGCTGAAGGGTGACTAATTTTATTTCAGAAATCTTTCCTAGTGCACACAGATATTTGTAAAACCATAAGTAGGCAGTCTTTCCTCTTTGGGAATAGATGAATTTGTGTGTGTGTGTGTAAAGATTATGAAAGTTGAGAAGAATAGAGTGCTAAGCTCTACATGTTTGTGTTCTCTACAATTACAGAGACCCTTAGGGGTCTCTACAAATAAATAAGTTTGAATAAAAAAGAGACTACATATAATTGTAGAGACCCCTAAGGTTAGGGTTTCAACATATTTTACCTGTCAAGGAGGTAAGAGACTATCAGGCCCAGCTTCTCTTTACCTACTTGCCTTTGGTAGATGATTAGGTCATAAGGGCTGCTGACCCCTCATGAATGGGATTAGTGCCCTTATAAAGAGGCCCCAGAGAGCTACCTTGCCTCTTCCACCATGTAAGGACACAGTGAGAAGGTGCCCTCTATGAGGAATAGGCCCTTACCGGACATTAAAACTGCTGGTGCCTTGATCATCGACTTCCCAACCTCCAGAACTGTGATAAATGTGTTTCGGTCATTTAGAAGCCACCATATTCATGGTATTTTGTTATAGCAGCTCAAATGGACTAAGATACAAATATTCATTTAACTGTCTAAAATCGGAAATAGTTACCAGAACAAAACGAAGACAAACTAACTTATCTTCAAACAAGAAAATACTTCCCAGAACACTCTGTTACATTTGAGTAAATATCCTCCCTTTCAATTCTGTATTTCAATGAAGTCCCTGTCAGTGGTAATCACCTATTCAAAAATGATATGCTATACACCATGGGTAAATCCTTAGCAAGGGGATTTGCTCTCATAAACTCCAGTGACCAGTGATTTCACAGATAACAGCAAATAAAACTGAATTTAAATCCTCTATTCTGAGGTAAGTACTGCAAATTAGTGAAATGCATGGAACTATAAAGAATGTTGACTTTCTGCCTGGTGGAAAAAGATATTCTGTATTATAATGCTTAGAAAGGGTATAGTGTTGGCAGAACAGTATAGAGAAAAGGTGAAACATCCTTTTACCTAGACACAGACTAGGAAACAGTGAAATGATTTGGCACCAGAGGCAAAAATGTACACACCAAGCAAAGGTCTTTTCAAAACTGGCAATAATTAATGCCTCCAGAGGGAAAGAATACTTGACTAAAACTGCAACATTAGGAAAAAATTATGGCAACAAAACAGCTTCAATTACCGCAACAAGGTATACAGTCGAGGAGTATCTCTTAGTGATTCCTCAGAGACCAATAAGGAAACCTACACACTCTATAACGAGCTGAGATTGGGACCTTTAAATCAACACAAATGAGGAGCTGTAACCAAAGCTGAAATCCACTGACTTTCAATGCCCTAACAAAGCACAGAAGCAACTCTCAGTACTGTGAAAAGACATTTCCAGGGGGAACATTCTTTTTTGAATGTTTTCTCCACATTTGCAGTGGTGTACCTTGACTTTGGTGTTTGCTTAGAAGATGCATATCCGATTATTTTGCAATAAAATTGAATGAATGTATTAAAACAAAAAGGGCAGAATATACACCTGTAATCCTTCAACACTACAAATCAAAGAACTTACCCAAGAATCTCAGAGGAAAGGAGACTAAGGTCCTCAGGTCAAAGTAACTTATCAATATTTTCATTGTCTTGGACCAAACCCAAACTGTGAAATAGGTCTCAAAATTAACTCCATAGTCTTTTTTTCCAATATTCACTCAACACCCTCCTATTTCCTTTCAGCTGCCTGGAGTCCCTGAGGTATGAGTATTATAGGTTTGCCATTTTGCCTGTCCCCTAACAAAACTTGGCGTTCGGTGTGATTTTTCCATTCTCTCACAGATAGCTCTTGAGACATTAAAATAATTAATACATAAACATCTCTCAAAGGAATCATCATTAACAATTACTTAAAATGTGACCCAAACAGGCTTTGGTGCATACTAATAAATGCTGAAACTACAAAGCCTTAAAGCAAGGGACTAAACCCTTGGCAGAAAGCTTTGAGGCACTGTAAGAGACCCAAGTGAGATTTTTCTGGATCCCACAAACCACCTCACTCCAGTTCTGAATGTGAAGCTGCATTTCTTGGTTGAGAATGTCTCAGATACTACATAGTTTATATTAAAACACAGAAACATACATTTTAGAATCAAAGTTCCCTTAGTTCTATTACAAAATATCTTATAAGCAGCTACCCATAGACAATTTTGTTTGTAGGAGGCAAAGGTACCTTTATAAAGTCTCTGATTATCTAAAATGAATTCTGCAGCACAGGTTTAATTAAGCATTCCCTTCACAGGACATACAAGCCTCTGACTTCTGAAGGAAGAACCTCCTGGTAATAGAGAATGTTTTCCCTAACAACTTTCATACCTTTCTCTCTGTCACTTGGAAGCTATTTGATGAAACACATAAAAGTGAAATGCTACCTCTGTACATTTTCTCCATGGAGACAATTCATGAGCATATACAAATCAAAGCCAAGCCTGCATGGATGGCAGCAGTAACCATCCATAAGTCATTTGTGACTAGAGTGAAAGAATCACTTCACACACCTGGTGAAACTACATACATTTTGACTTAAATGTACTTCAAGATGTGATGTTCTGGGAAAGTGTCTAAAGTCTCCTTAAAAATCAAACTTCAGTATCTAATATTGTAAGAAATTGATTATATATAGATTGAAGGTGGAGTAGAAGATAGAGTTTGTTATTAAAGCTTGCTGTGAGACATCCTTCTAATCATAGAATGACACAAATAGGATTTTTACATAAATTGGTTGTACTCCAGTGCTGTGAAATTTTAATTTTTTTGTGGTTGAGTCTAGGAAGAAATGAGAAACTTAATAAAAAATTGCTTTCTAGATAGAATTCTCTCTTGGGGAAAGAAACAAGGGTTGACACTGCTTAAGAAGCAATGGCTTTTTAAGTAACACTGTTCCCAAACTTTAAAGAACACTTAGGCCCATGCATGCCATAAAGATTTTCCTCTGCATAAAAAAATTCAAAAGCAGTCAGCTCTATTCAAGTCTGAAGAAGAACTAGGGCTAGACAAGCTAGTCATTTATAGCAGTTGACAATAAGGGAATGTAGGGTCTATTGTGTCCATATCTTTATTTTCCTTGTTTTCATTTATTGGACAATACATGTACTTTACTCAGTCTCAGTGTTAATCATACATCATTTTATATTTTTAAATGTTGATTAGTAACTAGTAAAATACCATGTTGTTCCAATAAAACATTTCAAAAAATGAATCAAATGAGAAATATGAAAACTTTAATCCCCACAGCTAAAGAAAAGCTAGATAGTCTATTACAAAAATATTGCTTGAATATCATTATCTCCTGCATCATGAAATCTGGGGATAATACTTAGTAAAAAATGAATAACAAAACTCCTGGAATATCCAAATCCCTCTGACAAAACATTTCAGGTTTACACCCTCCAACTCCAAATTATTCATAACAAGCTGATGCAACTAATAATTAAATCACATTTCTATAGAGACATAAGGGTAAAAGCTAAAGCTTATGATCATGTCTTTTCTCTAACATCCTTAACCCTGCCTCTTTATTTAGCTACTTCTTTTTCAATGGTCTTCTGAAATTCGGGCAGCTTTTAACCTCCAATTTCCCATTCTTACAATCAAAGACATTCTGGATTCTTTGTGAAAGAAAGTGGTCACATTTCTCTAGACCCAGGTTGGCTGCTTCTTACTGTGGGCTGTGAATCGCCTTAAGAAGTCATAAATGACCTATTTGAAGTAGAGTTTATGCCTTAACAAAGAAAGAAATATTACTTTTGCCTCTACTGTTAATTGGGGAGGAAATGAATTCATGACACTGGTAAACAATAGTCGATGTCAGGAAACCTAGGCCAGGAATAGAACAGAGAAACATAAAATTGAAGTAAGTGAGAAGTCATCCATACATTTTTTTTCTGTTTCCTATTTTATTTTTATTTATTTATTTATTTGAGACAGAGTCTCACTCTGTCACCCAGGCTGGAGTGCAGTGGTGTGATCTTGGCTCACTGCAACCTCCAGTCCCGAGTTCAAGTGAGTTTCCCATTTCAGCCTCCTGAGTAGCTGGGATTACAGGTGCCTACCACTATGCCTGGCTAATTTTTGTATTTTAAGTAGAGATGCAGTTTCACCATGTTGGCCAGACTGGTCTCAAACTCCTGACCTCAATTGTTCCACCTGCTTCAGCCTCCCAAAGTGCTGGGGATTATAAACATGAACCACTGTGGCCGGCCATGATCCATAAATATTGTATCATTACTTCCACTGTGACAACTAGGGAACCAGGCAGATTGTATTGAAACCTTTCCTAGAGTGGGCTACCACCCCATAGAACTCTGTCTAAAACAAAGAACAAAGGCATAGGAAGAAACCAGGAAGACACTTCTGTTTACATCAGGAAGGTTTTTTTTTTTCCCTCCTTTCTCTATTTTGCTTGTTCTATCTTTTGAGGAAACTGCTATTACTTATAATTTTTTAGCATCATGTGGTTTACCTTTGGAAGAATCCAGAATCCAGGGTTTCTCATAGTTGATTGTTGAGTTTTTAGCAGATATTAAAATGATCATTTATTAGCTTCCTAAAGGTATTGCTAACTATCCTTGGCCATTTGTGATTTGATTTCCTGACTCATCTGTCAGTTCTTGGGAGATGTCCATCAAAATAGTTTAACACGGCATAAGCAATGTGTAGAAAAGACTATTCATAAAATGTCATTTTCATAGTTGCCTTATTTTAAAAGTAGCAATGTTAAGCACTTCACTTCCTGGTCAGCTCAAATGTTCTTGCATTCCCACTCCAGCACTTTTGTTCTCTCATTGGATCTTGAACTTGTTGACCCTTCCCCTTCTCACTGTCAATAATTCCTTCAGGCCCACTCCTCTCTCCTGATGCGGCTTGAAATTCACAGTTAGACATAATATATTTTATAAAATTCTCAACTACCCTGTTCTCTTTGTCCATTGTATAATCCAAATAAAAGGTCAATATTGGTTAAGACCAAGTATTCACCTCCCTGCTTCCCCAGCTGAGCCTAGTCCCAGAGGGAATGCACACCATGATGACTATGGCTACTGCTTTCCCTGTAAGTTCATTACCACAGGTTGCAAATGGGCAATCCATGCTGCCGACAATCACACTCTACTTTCCTTGCCAAGTTGCCGTTTCACATGCTGAAGGAACTAGTGCTCCTCTTTTCAAATTTCTTACAAAAACTGCCTGCTCTTAGTTGATGACCTTATCTCATAGTTCACTGGATCTTAGTGGATTATTATGACCTCAACTTTGTACTCTCCCAGTTTGGTGTCTTGTGTCTCTTCTGTCTGCAGCTCTGCTACCATGCCCTTGTCTCTCTTCATGCTTGGCCAGTCACCTTGTTCCAGACTTCATCGAGAAAAAAGAAACCATGGAATGGAAACGTCTGTGTCTTTCCTCCACTTAGTGTATCAGTCCACATGCATTTGTATGTAGAAAGACTCTCTGGGCTGCCTTTCTATACAATGAAAGGAAAATCCCCAATCCTACCAACGGTGAGTGTCTCCACTCATGCTCTGTAAACTGTTCCCTTAAGATTTTTCAAGAATTTCTCTCATGGAATTATTCATTCTTATCCTGTATTACTCATTTCAGTATCCTCAATAGATCACTCTCATTGTCTCTCTCTCACACACACACACATACACACACACACACACGCACACATTAATATCATCCATATGGGTTAGGGCAGAGGGAAACCTTGTGGACATGAGAGTCAGCTCTAGGTTGGGGGCTACTGGAATAATACAGCAAACTTTGAAGAGATTATAAAATTAGTCTTGGTGTTTACCAAGGAGACCACATTTCCAAACAGAGAAACATTGATCATGCAAAGGCACAGAGGTAGGAAACAGCATTTTATGTTAGAGGAGCTTTAAGTACTTAATGTGTGCAAAGCTAAGAGTTTAAGATTGGGCTGGGTGAGGGGTCATGGTGAACACTAAAACTGCAGAGGTAGGCAAGGGCCAGATCATGGAAGGATGACCACACCCTGTTAAGTAATTTGGACTCTTTGCAAAGAGCAAAGGGGGCTATTTTAAAAGAAATAAAACTGTCAGATTTGTAGTTTAGAAAGATGACTTCAGCACTAGCATAGTGAGTGAGTTGGAGGGATTAAGCGAATGTTACCAGTTCATGCAAGAGAAGCAAAGGGCTTGAATGCAAGCACTGTCATTATCCTATCAGTTCTTAAACACAGTTACCATTATTTCCATTCCATAGATGAAGACAGGAAGCCACAGAAAGAACTTGGGCCCAAAGTCACACAGTAAATAGGAAGCAGAGCTGGAATTTACATTCTAGCTATGGGACCTGGTCTGAATTCTCAGCAGTGCCTTCCTCTGATTTCATAGTATATCGTTCTTTCTCATTTTTCAGCTCTCCGCTTACTTGATAGATGGTACCCTTGTCCATCAATCTTTCTGAAGTAGGGGTCCTAAAGTCCTATATCAAAATTACACTGATGCTTAGTAGCTTCTTGGCAATTATGAGCATTTATTTTTCTTTTTTCTTTTAATTAGAAAATGTGTATTTCATTAAGATGCTTAGTTTTAAAATGACCTATTTACTGTTGTCTAAGAAGGTCCTTATCTGTTATGTTTATTATTATATCCTACAGCCTTAGATATGAAACATAGAAATTTCTTTGAGGATGGCACTTTGTCTTCTTTCTCTTTGCATTTCTAGTACCAGCGGAGGACTGAGAGTTTATGAGAAGTCCCATATGCCTTTGCTGAATGAGTTAGCTGCTTTAGTGAAGTTGGTTGTATGGTATAATTGCTATTGCTATATTTGTGCAGCAGCATAATTATATTAGATTAAGTAGAATATGTTCAGAAAGCTATATAAACAATAGATGTGACCTACTTTCTTATCTCTGCCAACAAGAAAAGTAATCAAAGAATGAACAGTAAAATTAAAGCAAAATTGTCTATGAAGTTACTAATTCTAAGAATTCCTCTAGCATGTTCAGTTTTTACTTATACGCTTTACTGACTGGACATTTTCTTAGCACCTGTTACGTGCTATGGATCACACTGGGAAACTTCTTATGTACCAGATATTTCTCTAGATGACTTCTGAATAATGTCTCATTTAACTTTTTTAAGAATCTGATAGAGTATACAGTGCACAGAAGTTATTTCTGGTCTATCTAGCATTTATTCACTGTGTTTTTGGAAACATGTCCCTAAATTTATTTGGCAGAATTACACCTTTTTCTTTCTAGTCCATGTGTTTGTTCAGGATGATTCCAGCTCCAGGGGTGGGCTTGTGATCCAGGGATTAGCGAATGGGTGCATTTTATTTCCCTGGGTATAGTGATCATTTCAAAAATGGGTATTTGATTTAGTTCAAGCCTGTCAAAATCAGGTTCACGATTGAAACTATTAGGAAAACAACACTTGTCTTTTCCATTGTATTTGAAACACAGGAATGTAGATCAGGAGTAGCTCAAATCTTTATCATGCCACAATATATAGACCCTGAGCATGGATTCAGAAAAGGGGATAAAAACCAAAGATGGAGAAAGATCGAAATTTAGTGCCATGATCTGAGTCCCTGAATCAAGTTATATCTAAAACAATAAACTTTTAGTATTTTCAGCAAGAAGAGCCAATAAAACTCTTTCTTCTCCTTAAGCATTTGTTTTAGGTCTTCTGTTTCTTTAGACTATAATCTCAATTGCTTTTGGTAGATATTATCTACAAATTTTATAAATGAGGAAATTCAGAGCCAGCATTAAGTAATTTATTTAAGGTCACTCAGAAACTACCCATCAGAATCAGAAATTGAACACAGATTTCTCTCTCTCTCTCTCTCTCTCTCTCTCTCTCTCACTTTTTAACTCTGAAGATTGTTTTTTCAAGAGATACATTCTTATAGTCCAATGGTCATTTAAGAGCTCATTGTCTAGACAGAGGCTTAAGCACATAAAGAATTCACTATAGTGCAATGAGATATGTGGTAAAAGATAGATGGGATGAATCAAGGGGCAAGATGAGCCACAAGAGGGGGGGCTTCAGAGAGGAGCTATTGTTTATATGGAGGGTGAGAAATTCAGTGTTGGCTACCACAAAGGGGGCTTAGGAATGAATTAAGAGAGAACACTAGAGAGGTAGATTAGGACTGATTTCTAAAAGTTCTCATAACCAAGTCAAGTCCTGGGCAGAAAAGGGAGAGGGAGGCCAATATGAATAATCTGTGGTTTTTCATCTTATAGAAAACATAAGCAATTATAAAATTAGGACTATTAAGAGAAAGCAAGAACTTGATTTTCTGGTATTTAACCCAAGCAGAACCATAAATTTCTTCTATTTTATCTTTAGTATTGATTAGATTTTTTAAGAAAACAATTTATTTCCTACAATTATTTGGGAGGTAATTTTAGACATAATCTAACTTGCTTTCTATCTTTTATGAATTGAGGTGACTTACCTACATTCACCTGATAATTTAGTGGCAGAGCTAAGAGTAGAAACCAGGCTTCCTGACTTTCATTCAATTGCTCTTTTTTACTGTTACCATGCTGATACTATTCTTCAATCAAGTCATTCTGACCTGGGACTGAGGGGTTGGGGTTCATGGAAAGGTGTGTGTTGGGGATGGCAGAATCACTGAATGGGAGAGAGATGCTGAATGAAGCGGGTTATCCAGATAAAACGTGTGGAGGCAGGAACAAGGTGGAGAACCTCGTTTGTTGTGATGTCAACTGAATGAGGATGGAGAGCATAGAATTCTTAGGAAAGCAAGGCTTGAGTTGAAAAGATCTTTTCTATTCTTTCAACCCTTAGTGTCTACAGCAAATTTTAAAAGAAGAAAGAGCAGACCTCACTTTTATAGAAAAGTACTGTCCATTCTCGGAGATGCTCAAAACCCTATTGTAATGTCCATAGTGCTGCTTTCACCAGACCCTGCAGTCTTTATTGCATCTCCACTCTCAGCACTTGCAAGCTGTCATTCCTTTGAATTACTGAAAATAGCTTTTCAAAAGAAAGTGTTAACAATCTTCTTTTGATATTAGGTATGTGCACTCTGCAAAGAAAACAATCCAAAAGGACAGGGTGACCCTTTATGCTGTGGTTGTTTCTGATTGGATGATAGCACTTCTTGTTACATCTGCTATCATGCTCTTAAGTTTGCTATGTTTTCAGCAAAGGAAATCAGTTAAAGAGATACCATCCACTGTTTGGGATTCCGTTTCATGGTTTAAAAAGTCACTTTGAAGAGGTATTCACTTCAGAAAGGTAAAATACCTTTTGGCTAAATATAAGGGCAGATATAGACAATTGATAGCTACTTTGGGTGGCAGAAAGAATTGTCAGGGATGAAAGCAAAGTATAAACATTCAAAAAATGATCCACAAGAGTGCCTTCAGGGGAATTTTAAAAAATAGGACCAAAAGAAGTAATGAATATTAACTTTGGGTGACATGCTATAGTGTGTTAAGGGTTATCACTGCCTTATCTAGTGGGAATCAATGACATTGGCAGCCTACATTTTGGAATATTGGAAGCCCCATTAAATATTTGGCCCAAGAGTTGAGACACTGCCTAGCCCTTGAAAGGTAGGATAGATGGGTAAGGAAAGGGGGATAAAGAAGGAATAATTAAGAGTTACAGGGCTGCAGTCCAAGAAAAAGGCAAGAAAGGGAATCTATTTAGGTTTGCTAAGGCTGAAAGATGGCTCTGAAGCACACAGAGTTAATAGAGAGGCTAGATTTACTGTAAACCTGAGTTAGAAGTTAATGGAAGAAAAGAATCTGGGGTATGTTAACAAAAACTAATTTTTGAACTTGCATAGAGATATTAATTTACATTTATGAGATAATATTCCATTTATCATGCTTTATGATGGACCTATATGCTGATAAGCAATGACAATTATTTGCAAAAAAATAATAGCACAAACCTACTGTTTTTTTCATAGGTGGATCAGATTGTTTGTGTTACATAGAAATGACAAAGATTTTACATTGAAAACATTACATGGAATAAACCTGTTCCTGAAGGTAGATCAAAGAAAGAAATCTTTTTATGTTATTATATTTTTATACTCAATGCTCAGACATTGGTTGAGAATATGACAAAATAATAAATTAAATCTCTTCCATGCCCTGCTATGACTCCCCTAAAATTTGATCTACAAGATTAGTCATTAAAAAAGATACTTGGAGTTTTTCATTTCCAGATTAGTACCACACTGTATAATAACAAAAAATGTCATTGTAAATACATAATGACTAATCACAAGTGATGGACTGATCCTGAATTGATGCATGATTTCCAATTTGGTAGGTTCTACATTTTGTCACTGGCCATAATACCAAAGCATTTAAAAAACTCATTTAATAGCAGAAATTCTAGAGTTTTCCTTTTCTATTCTTTTACAGCCAGCTCTCCTAGTTATTTTTTAATGCCAGTCTATTATGAAACATGAAATGCATTACATCTTTATTGTACTGGCAATAAAATTCTAGTAACATGCATTAAAACCAATTAGTGCACCTGAATATCTCCTGATCTGATGAATGAGAAAAGGAAGGCCTACATTTATCTATTTCAGATATTATAGATTGAATTCCAGACTGGGAGATGCCCATGTCTATGTTGACACAACAGAGATTTATCAATCCTCCTCAGAACTTCTCTTTATTTGAAAAGCATTCAGGAACTTTTCCAGCATGTGTTATTAAGGAAACACAAAAGGAAGATTAACAAAGAAGAATAAGAATAGAAAATAAATAAACCTGTTGATAAGATGAACTTCATTTCTATCAGCTGGTTACTGAAGCAGGAAATAGAGGCTTTTCTAATGAGGCACTGGGCTATTCCTGCAATATTTTCTAAGCTATTTTGTAGTGGGGGGAGGGAGCTTTTCCTGTGGTCATCATAACAGGAAAAGGTACAAGACTTAAAGCTGTCAAGATCCTATGAAAGCAATAATAATTGTTCCCAAATTGCTCTTTTCTGTGCCTTTTCTTGTTTGGTAAGGTAATATTTTAATATAATTAAATATGTTCAAGTATTTCTGATCTAACCAAAGAAATTGAACTGTACAATAGATTTACTAAAACATATAACAAAAGATGATAAAATATTCATGTTAAACTTTAGTGTTTTATTCACATTTTAAGCCTTTTTTTCTCCAAAAATCTCAGGATATTTGAGTTTTTAAAGTCAAGCAGGAAGATATGCATTTTAAATATATATACTCTTAGAAGGGAAAAAGTCATTTTGAGGAGATATGTCCATTCTTGAGGAGGAGAATTAGATGAGCTCCCAAAAAATATATATACAACATTTATACATAATATATATATACATATATCACTTACTGGCATAATTTCATGTGCACATATCTTTTAAGTTTGATTATAACTAGTTGCCTGTACCCCCTGGATTTATAACTAACAGTGGACTGTAATATTTAACACTGACACTATGTTATCATCTATTTCACAAAATGCAAAATAAATGATGGTATAGACTTTTGCGAGCTGTTAAATTTTCATAAGAATGTATGTACTGTCACATATATATATATCAATGTTTTATTCTAGATGGTATAATTCTTCCAGTTACTGGTGTGTAGTTGTATAATTGTATGTTTGTATAATAATGATAACAATTTGTGTCATTTTAAATAAATTTGAGCAGTATTTTATAACATGTGGATATATGATTAAATAACTAATCAGATTAATTTCAATTTTCAACTTATTTAACATATTTATTTATTAAAAATGTTTAATGTTTATTTGCCCAATAATTATATAAATTGCTTTTTCCTTGGGCCTTTAAAGAGTAGGCATGTTTTTCTATTTGTTGTTAATGAATTAATCTGATCATTTGGCCATTTGAAATTAATTTCAATCACTGCATTATCCATTCTTCATTCTGGTTTAGTAGCTACATGCAAAAACATGGATCATCGAAATTAACCTGAGTATATCAGCATCTGTTCACTACTGTATAATTTATAGTAGCAAAGTATCATGAATATCCTCCATGTCCACAATGTGAGAGTTCTTAAATAAATAAGGAAATATCTAAACAATGAATTTTATGACTCTGAAGAACTTTTATAAAAAGGGAAATGATCACAAATTTGCATAACATAACCCCATTCTTCAAAGTCTTATATTCAAAGAAAAATTTCTAGATGGAAGTAGCAGTTGGCTCTAGTTGCTGTTATTACGAAGATGATTATTTTCTTTTTAATATACATTTGTATTTCCAAATATCTTTGCTGTGACCATGTACTTAAGATAGAAAAAACATGATTTTAAAATACAAATATTCATTCTTAATAAAATAAATAATGTATATACCATAAAAGTCTTCTCATCTCTTTTCTTTCTCTTCTACCTGAGCGGGTTGGTCTTAGTGACGCTTCACAAATCTGATCTTCTTCCCAAGCTGGTTAATGACCTTATCATTTTGCCAGTTATCCAGGTTTAGGTCTTCTCTTCAGAGTTATCTTTTCCCCCTTCCTTTCTACTCCTTCTGTTGCTGCTACAGTTCGGGACAACATAATCTCTTTCCTAACTATGCTACCCCCTTGAATTCATCTGGTACATTACTGCCTGATGAATCCCCTTAATATAAGTCATTAAACACACTATTTCATGCTTACAGACTGACACTACAGGCCCTCTGTAATCTGATCTCAAACAACATTTTCCCCAACTCTCCTACTATTCCACTCACTCATCTGACGACCTGGCCAAACTGAAGTGGGAACCATTCCCCAACTCTGTTGTAGAGATTCCTCTCAAAAAAATGCATGCCTCACAAAAAAATGCGTGCCACTTTGTTTAGTATCCTAATTAAAATTCTACCTATGATTCAAGACTTAATGAACTATGAACTTCCAAAGAGTAGAGAAAAGGTATTCAGCTTTGTATCTCAGTGTTGATTATAGAACTTTGCAAGTAAGAAGTGCCCATTGCCCATTTGCCACATAAATGCACACATTTCAAACCACGTGTTTACCACAGTCTCTTTTTATCACCCAGAAGTGCTCTTGTCTTCCACCCTCTGACTATACTGAGGTCTCTGCATCTCTATCTCAACACATATCATACTTGAGCTTATAGTGTTTTAATGGAAGACAGGGACAATCCCAGCTTAAGGCCCTATATGTTCAGCCCAGTATTCAGTTACATCAGGACATGTCTAGAAGACCAGTAGAAGGGCCTGCTAGGACCCATATGAAAGAGGGCTTAATAGTCTTCTTGTGGAAAACAGTATTGATACTCAGGAAACAAAGACTCAAGGAGTATGACTCAAAAAAACAGCAGTTCCATATTTGCCAGTATTAGTGCTAGGTGCTCTAAAAAACATGTCTGCTGAAAACAATTAATGATGCTTATAAACTTATTTTTGTTAAACATACTAACGAGGAGAAAACGAATGAAGGCAAGAATTTGAAGAAGAAGAAAAATCAAGAAGGATTGTGTGTGTGTGTGTGTGTGTTTATGTGTGTGTGTTTATTTTTCAATAGATGTTATTTTTGGGGGGCAGATTTAAGTTCACAGAAAAAATTAGCAGAAAGGACAGAGAATTTCTATCCTTCCTTCAAACATGCATAGCCTCTTCTATTATCAACATCCCCCACCAGAGTAGTGTATTTGTTACGGTTGGTGAAAGTGCATTAACACATCATTTCTCTCAAAGTCCATAGTTGACATTAGGGTTACTCTTGGTGTACATTCTGTGGGTTTGGACAAATGTATAGTGGCACATATCTACTATATCATGTAGAGTAGTTTTACTGCCCTAAAAATCCTCTGTGCCCCAATTTTTCATCCCTTCAGCCACAATAACCTCTGAAAACCACGGATCTTTTTATTTTCTCCATAGTTTTGCTTTTTCATGTAGCTGGAATTGTACAGTACATAGTCTTTTTAGACTGGCTTCTTTCACTTAGTAATGTGTATTTATGCTTGTTCCATGTTTTTTCATGTATTGACTTAATGATATTTCTTATTTCTTTCAGCACTGAATGATATTTCAGGACTGAAAGACTGAAGGACTCCTTGGTTGCTTTTCAGTTTTGGCAATTAAGGAAGTAGATTTTAACCTTGAATATATTTATGTATTTACTGATTTAAGTGAACCTAAGCCTCAATGTTGACAGTTTCATAAGGCATGAAGGACAGGAGACAAAGCCCAAGGTGTAGAGTCTAATAGAAGACCACAGGAATGAAGCTGGGAACCTGACGGCTATACTCTTGGTAAACAAGAACCACACCATGCCCCTCCAAGGGACTGTAAAGAAAATTGCTGCCTTAGTCCATTTACACAGCTAGGACAGAATACCAAGGCTGGGTAATTTATAATACAATTTAAAAGAAATTTATTTGCCTCATGGTTCTGAAAGCTGAGAAGTCTAAGATGGAGGGACCAGAATCTGGTGAAGAACCTTCTTGCTACATCATCCCATAGTAGAAAGGCAAAGAGAGGGCAAAAGAGAGACAGAGAAAAAGGGACCAAACTCACCATCTTATAATGAACCCACTGCTGCAATAACAAACCCGCTCCCGTGGTAACAGCATTAATGGATTTGTGAGAACACAGACCCCATGGCCCAATAGCCTCTCATTAGGTCCACCTCCTAACACTGCTCTATTGGGGGATCAAGTTTCCAACACATAATTTTTGGAGGACACATTCAAACAGTAACACTTGCCTATTATACATTTTGGCCTGAGTGAAAAGGAAAAAAGACTCACTTGAGAATGTACCAGTAACAAATTGGCTCTCATGCAAACCTCATAGAAGTTTGCAGTTCAAATTCACACTGACTGTGAACTGTATCTAAAATAGTTCAAGCTGATAATTAAGGTTAAAGGACTTCTAGGAGGGTGATATCCTTAGAAGTCTGGCAGAAACAAATACACTTTCTATCTGCAGAAACTCAGGTCTCAAAGAGTAATAGAGATTAAGTTAGAATAAGCTTAGAGTCAAATTTCACAAAACACACAAACAATGTATCATGAGTGAGATTCAGCAACAGAAAAAAAAATAGCACAATTGCAAAGCCATTAGAAATATATAGAGATTTAATGTAGCAGAAGAAATATGAGAAGGAATTGCAAATGTAAGTATGGTATAAAAATAACTAATGTGAAGACAGAAGAACTTATAAACATAAAAATATAATAATGGAAATTAAATTTAATGGATGCATTTAACTACAGATTGGACATACCTGAGGAGGGTAATTACTCAACTGGAAATTAGTGAACTAGAAGGTAGATTAGATAGAATTACCTAGAATGCACACAAAGAGACAAAGAAATAAAAACTAGGAGATAGAAGTTATGAAATACAGAGATAAAGACAGAATATTATGGAACTGATGAAAGTATGAATCCACAGATGCAGGAATAACCCTCTCTACTATATATTGTATATATATATATTATGGATCAGTAAATACATAGTGGAAAGATATCTTTATTGTGCTCAGATAAAACATCTGCAAACCTAGAGTTCTATACCCAGGGAAAATATCTTTTTGGAACAAGGATAAAATAAAGATATTTTCAGACAAACAAAAAAACCAAAGTATTTTGCCAATAGCAGACTGTTACTAAAGGAAACTTTAAAAGATGTACATGGATGGAGCTGGAAGCCATTAGCCTCAGCAAACTGACGCAGGAACAGAAAACCAAACGCTGCATGTTCTCATTTATAAGTGGGAGCTGAACAATGAAAACACATGGTCATAGGGAGAGGAACAACACACACTGGAGCCTGTGGGGAGTGAGAGAATGGGAGAGGACAGCATCAGGAAAAATAGCTAATGCATGCTGAGCTTAATAGCTAGGTATTGGGTTGATAGGTACAGCAAACCACCATGAAATACATTTACCTATGTAACAAACCTGCACAGCCTGCATATGTATCCTGGAACTTAAAGTAAAAAAAAAAATGTTTAAAAGAGATGTGCAAATTTAGAAGGTAAACTCAGATGGAAGGTCTGTGATTTAAAAAGGAATTAAAAACAAAGAAAATCTAACCAAATCTGGAATGTATGTAGCAACTCATAATGAGTTAAAAAGATAAAATAAAACCAGAAGAAATTTAAATGCTTATAAAGGTAACATATGAATCAGCCGGAGAGTCAATAAAATTTAAGTGTTCCTGAGTCCTTTTATTGTTTAAAGAAAGTAAAATAATTATGAAATTGTTAAACTAGAATTTCTAAGATAAGCACTAAAAGATTAGAAATAGTATATATTACTTCTAATTCAGCGTAGAGAAAAAAATGTGATGAGAAAAATAGTCAATTCACATAAAAGGTTTTTAAAAAGGGAAGAAGAAACATAGAAAAGGCAAAACCAAAAAAGGCATAGTATGATGTAATATAATTAAATACAAATCTATAAATAATTATAATTAAATAATTATAAGTGTAAATAAAACAAAAGATAGAAAATGACAAAAATGGAAATGTGAACAAGAACCTCCACCACTTGTAAAGCAATAATAATCCATCTATACCAAAAATGTATAGGGAACACTTATAATTAGAAGCTTTAAGAAGTTGTGAGAAAAACATCTAAAATGTAACAGTTCAGAAAAGTTGAAAGTAAAAGATTGGCAAAAGATATGCCACAAAATACTTAGAGAAAGCTGGTATAGCTGTATTTTCAAATATTTTTGGACAAACAACATCACAATAAATAATGAGGGTTACTAAATTTTTTTAAAAGCTAAACTGACTAGGAAGAAATAAACATTTCTGAACTTTGATACACCTCAACTTATCATCTCAAATTGTAGGAATGACAGAATTAGAGGTAATGTTTGACAAATCTGTTAACATAATGGTAATTGATAGATCAATTAGGTAATACATTTTTAAGCATGTAGATGATTGGAACAATATGGTTAAAAAGCTGATCAAGTGTATAGCTATAGACTATTATCCCCAATAAATACAAAAAATATATATTTTTCAAGCATGAATTAATCTTTTATGAAAAATGTTCTTCTCAACATAATGGCAAACACATTACATTTATTTTGTGCCAGGCAGTGATGCAAGTAATTTAGAATACATTTAGTCTTCACAACAATTCTAATGGTTTGGTATATAAATATTCCCTTTTTATAGATGAGAAAGCCAAGTCACAAAAAGGTTAAGTGATTTTTCCAAGGTCATACAATCAGAAAATGGAACAGCTGGGATTTCCAAAGTCTGTTCTCTTACCTACTTTACATAATATTGCAGAAAAATGTGCACTACTTGGGAATTAAGCTAATAAATATGTGCAATCTTATGGAGAAAATTATAAAATCGGTTGACAAAAATTAAAGAGGACCTAGAGAAAAGAAAAGCTCATGTTCATGATATGAAAGAATCAATGGCAAAAGAGTCAGTTCTTCCTGAATGGATATATAGATTTAAAATCTATAACATTGTTGTAGACATGCAAAGTTATTTCAAAAATTTATATGAAGTACCAAAGGACAAAGAATAGTAAAGATATTTGTAAGAAGAATAAAGTAAGAGGATTAGCCAGTTACCAAGACTTCTTATAAAGATACAAAACAACTTAAGACAGTGTAGTGTGACACAGAGTTCGACAAAATGACTAAGGAAACCGAATGGAGAGACCAGAAACAGACTCACACATATGCAGAAACTTGATTTATGATGGAGTTTTAATTACGTATCAGATAAAAAATGGACTTTCAATTAGTAGTACTGAGAGAATATGTTGTACAGAACAGGAAAATAAATTTGGATCCCAAACTCTAACCACAATAAAAAATAACCTGTGTGGGTTAAAAATTTAAGTAAAAGACAAAATTGTTTTTAAAAAATTAGAATATGAATAGAAACTATTTTTTCTTTGGGCAAGAAGGATTTTTTAGACTAGGTAGAAGAATCATGAACCCTAAAAATATATATATTTTACTGCATTAAAATTAGGAACTTGTGTTTATCATAAATACTATTAAAAAAGCATAAAGCAAGTCACATACTGGGAAATAGTGTTTGTATTTGCAGCACAGGAAGGATTGTTTTTAAAATATATAAAGAGCTAAAAAGTAAATAAACAAAAGACAATCCACATAGAAATGAGCATTATAAGAAAGAAGAAAACAGAATAGGCTAATAAACATATCGAATTGATATGGAAGTGCTGGATAGAAAAGAACATGGTTTCTTTAAATGATATGAAAGAGGGGAAGAGGAGTGCTGGGAAAGGAAGGGCATGGTCCCTAGCTAGGGCTCCACCCCCACAGACCTAGGTAAGGACAGGCATTTTTCTTTTCACCTCCAAATTTGCATTTCCCAAGACCACCCTGGCCGCCATGGCCCCATCCTGGGCCTATAAAACCTGAGACCCTAGAAGGCAGAAACTCAAGCGGCTGGACCTCAAGAAGAGCAGATTGGCAGAAGATACAAGCACCTGCATGTTGAGAGAAACGTATCGGTGGAGGAACACACAAGCAGTTGCATGTAGAGAGGCCATCAGGAGCACACTGTCAGGACATTGGGAGCAGGGACAGGTACCAGCACACTGGCAGGCCGTCCACCAACAGAATGACATGGAGTTTGGCTGGGGCGGTGGGAGGAGAGCCCTGGCCACTGAGTGGCAGACTCCACGGGAAAATCATCTCCCTTCTGGGTCCCCCACCTCCTGAGAGCTACTTCCACTCAATAAAACTTTGCACTCATTCTCCAAACCCAGATATGATCAGATTCTTCCAGTACACCAAGGCGAGAACCCAGGATACAGAAAGCCCTCTGTCCTTGCAGCAAAGTAGAGGGTCTAACTGAGCTGGTTAACAGAAGCCGCCAAAACTAAAAGAGCACACAGTAGCACCTGCCAACTGTGGCTTCAAGAGCTGTAAACCTCCACCCCTAGACACTGCCCTGGGGTCAGAGCCCCAAAGCCTGCCAGTCTGAGTGCTCTCCTAGAGGTCTGAACAGTGGGACACTGAAGAAGCAAGCCACACCTCCATCGCACTCCCTGCAAGAAGGACAAGGGAACTTTTCCCATTTCAAAAGGATGCTCAACTTCATTAGGTATCAGGGGAAGGAAGATTTTAAACCGCAATATAATACTATTTCAAACCAACTGGAGACAATGAAAAGTCAGGAAAATCATAAGTCTGATCATGCCCACCCAGTATGTGAGAACGTGGTGCTCTGGGAGCACCTCCACATAATTAGTATGAGTTAGAATTGGCTCAAGCACTAACTTCTTAGTAAATATACTGTAATGATGTGCATATCCTATGCCCAGGAGTGCCCCCAGAGAACTCTCTTAATATGCACCAGTCTATGCATAAAAGAATGTTCACAGTACATCATAATATTACAAAACTAAAACACCCAAATGCCCACTAAGTGAATACATAGACTGCACCATTTAAAAAAATGTTAATCCGAGAGATCCAAGATGGCTGACTACTAGCAGCTCAGGATTGAAGCTCCCAGAGAAAGCGCACAGAACGAGAGGATGCCACACTTACAGATGAATTTTTGTTGCCCACGGATCAGAGATTCCCAGCGGAGGAGCCCCACGGGTTGCCAGCGTGACTCTTGTGGCTGGCGTGGCGGTTTTGCCGGTGCCCCGGCGTGGCTGTTCTCTGTGCAGAGTAAACGGGACTGAGTCCCCTTTTGGTCGACGTTTGGAGCTCTGGGAAGGCAGAGTCGCCTATTTACCTGATTGAAAAAGGGATTCAAGAGGGAAGCCAGACCGGAGATTCCCGGGC